>JZKD02S2024755.1:163188-186241 GCA_000966675.3 Picea glauca | reverse complement strand
TTTAAAAATGTGGAGGCATTACCTCCTAGGTAGGATATTTGTGCTTATGATAGACCATAGTGGGTTGAGGTACTTGTTTGATCAACCAAAACTTAAGTCTAGACAATATAGATGGATGGCTCTACTTAGTGAGTTTTATTTTGAAATCAAACATATCAAAGAAAAAGAAACTAGGGTGGTTGATGCCCTTAGCCAAAGCATGAAAGTGATTCACTTTCCAGTTGTAAACACCTGTGAAACGGATGTCAGGGAGAGAGTAAAAAGTGCACAAGAAACAAATGCATTTTTCGAGACTGTAAAATCATACTTAGAACAATATCCCACAGGGTTGAAGTACGAAGGTAGGTTGTATATTTTGAATTGTGATTATTTTAAGAGGTTCATGATGGATGAACTACAAAAAATACCATATATTGGTCATCATGGTTATCAGAAGATGATCGCAGCCACTAGGAAACTATTTTATTGGCTCAGACTAAAGAGGGGTATAACTAATTACTTGTATAAATGTCTAGAACATCAGTAGGTTAAGGCATAGCACCGACATCCAATAGGGTTGTTTCAGCCCCTACCAATCCCAGAATGGAAATGTGAAACTATCTCCATGGATTTCATCACAGAATTACCGAAATCAGCCAAACAAAATGATGTCATCATGGTATTTGTGGACAAATTGAGAAAGGTTGCTCACTTCATTTCTGTCAATTCAACTTGCAAGGCAATAGATATTGCCAGTATTTTCATGAAAGAAATATTTACGCTGCATGGAATGACTGAGGAGATCATATCTGATAGAGATAAGAAATTTACATCAAGCTTTTGGAAATCCTTTTTTGTTGGTTTTGAAACTAAATTGCTATTTAGTACAGCCTATCACCCTCAAACAGATGGACAAATAGAGAGGGTAAACCAAGTGTTATAATATATGTTAAGGATGCATGTAATGCATCAGCCTAAGAAGTGGTAAGACTACCTACCATTGGTAGAGTTTTCCTACAACAATGGTTATCAAGAGTCATTGAAGATTATCCCTTTTGAGGCCCTCTATGGTAGACAATGCAAGATTCCAATCAGTTGGGATAACCCAGTATAAAGAATCACAATCGGGCCAAATATGATAAAAGAAATGGAACAACCAGTAATTCAGATAAAACAGAATCTGAAAGTGGCTCAGGATAGACAAATAATCTATGCATTCAGAAAGAGGACTCCAAGAGAATTCAAAATAGGGGATCATGTGTATATTTGAGTTAGACCTAGGAAAATATCCTTGAGAATGGGATCTTGTGCCAAGCTGGCACCTCAGTACTATGGACCCTTTGAAATTTTGGATAGAGTGGGACCTATGTCATATAGATTAGCGCTTCCTCCTACAGTGAAGGGACATAATGTTTTCCATGTTTAATTATTGAAGAAATATGTACATGATTCTAATCATATAATTGACTGGTTTTTGATTCAGGTGGAACAAAAGGGAGAATTCCTTCCAACACCACAATGCATAATAAACAGGAAGGAAATCCCACTCAGGAATAGAACCATTGCATAGGTCAAGGTGCAGTGGAAACACTTTCATCCAGTTGAAGCTACATGGGAAATGGAGGATGCAACGAAACAATCATATCCATTTTCATTTACTTATGTACATACAGAGCACATAGGAAGGTAGAACATCGAGGATGATGTTCCTTTAAGCGGGAGGGGATTGTAATACCCTTGTTTCCCTAGTATTTAAATATAACTATAATTGGTCAAAAGACTGTGGCAGACTAGATATGTGTGAATGTTTGATTTAATGAACCTTTTGTTATGAAAGGTCAATGTATATATTTTATGTTATTAATAGAAAATGGATAGTGTTTCATAATTGATGAAAGGGGGGTTTTCCAAGATAGACCATGATGTTATGAGAGAGATGGTAAGGGAAACCAGAAATGGTTGAGATGATCCCCCACCAAACCAGTACCTTACTAGATTTAATGATTCAGACCCAGAATAGTCGTCTGACCCAGAAATGAATTACCATTCAGACGGGTAGCTGGAAGAGTCCTCCCCAAGAGTTAATGAGGAGATGGGGAAGAGTACCCATCTACAAGACTTCCAGACCTTACCACGAGCTAGGGATTTGGACCCATGCAACCTTTCTAAGGAAGGAAATAAAAGAGGTAATTCATGGGCAGAGGCAGATCTACAAGGAGGCAAAGTAGAAATACCAATCTTGAAAAGAGTGTAACACCCTGTTTCCCCCAGTCTGTAAACATAACTATATGGGCCGAGAAACTATGGAAAACTTAAAAGTGTGAAAGTTTAATTTGATGGACTTTGTGCAGAAGGTCGATGAATGTAAATTTTGATTATTTTAATAGAAAATGGTTACATGTTGCATGACTGCTGAAAGAGGGGATGTGCTAAGAGAGAGACCACAAAATGTTGTGAAAGGTGGTGGAGGGGACCAGGAATGGTTGCGTTAACCTCCACCAAACTAGTACCATGTTGCAATTAATTTTCTCAGATCAGAACAACCCTCTGACTAGGAATGAATTCCCATCAGGCTGGTAGGTGAGAAGACTTTCTCAAGAGTTAATGAGGAATGGGTCAGACTGCCCATTGGTAAGGCTTCCAGACCTGACCACGAACTAGGGGATTCAAGCCACATGAAATCTTGCAAAGGGAGGCAATAAATGAAGCATGGTGGATAGAGGGAGACCTGCGAAGAAAAATGCAGATACGAGAGAGGAAACTCTTGGGTCTGAGGAAGGACTGAAGGAATAACAGTGAGTTGTGATCATGGAAATTAGAGATTGAACTAGGAGAAGGAGAGTAACCTTCAACCTGATCTATTTTTTGTATTAGGAGAAGGAGAGTAACCTTCATCCCTAACTTTCGTTGAGCTGGAAGTAAGAGATTGAATCTCAAAGCATCATGTCTTAAGCTCAGGGGTGGCCAGTGATAAATCCATTGGGAGTGACTGAGCCTATGGTTGGGTGGAAACAAGTACCCCTTTCAACAGTCCCATCACACTCTATGGTTCTGATAAGTGTTTTCTTGCCTTATGTTTTTGAATTGCAAATAATGGATGCATGAGAGTATTTACATGTCTATTAAGGTTTCTTTCTTTGTATTAAATGATTAAGTTATGAATATGCATTCGTTTCATTGAAATCCTATAATACTACTTGAATTTCCATGCGCCCCAGTTTAATCACTCGAAGGTTCTTTCCCCAGGGAATTTCATCACCGTCCTAGAGTCAAGTGAGTACTTCCCTGAATGTTGAGGTTGAATCCTACAATCCCTGTGAGGATGGAGTCTATTACGCTCAGGAGAGGTAGTGTAGATATGCACAGGCTCTCTGCGAGGTAAGTAGAAACCCAAAACCACTTAAGTCCTAGACTTGATGAAGGAGTGGAATAGTTGTGTCGAAGATCCCTCGATCTGTTAAGTCCAGGAGAAAGAGCATAACTGTCTTAAATCCTTCATAACTGATGGAGCTCAGGAGGGATAGAGATAAATTCAAGTATCGAAAGGTTGTATCCTTTCGTTTGAAAGTTGAACGAATGATATACGTTCGAAAATATATGAGGTCTATCATAGCCGTTAGATTTGAGGAGAGAACACAGGAACTAGCGCCTCGACTTCTTCAGTCTTCGTAGGTCCAATGAATGTTGGTAATCATCATGAAAGGGAAGGATTCTTTGTATTCTGAAACTCGAAATCGTTATGTGATCTGGGTCTTAGATCTAAGGATCTATCGGGAGCCACCTGGACCATTGGATCAATGAGTTTGGAGTTCACGCGATGGGAGAATCGCGCGTTGGTGCGACTAAACCTATGAAATCTGAAATTGTGATGTGATTTGGGTCATAGATCCAAAAATATATTGAGACCCACCTAGACTATCAGATCAGAGTCCAGACGACAAGGAACAAGCCTAGAGGAGATCAAATCTCAGCGGTTAGTTCTAAGCACGTGCACCAACAATCATTAGATCTAGAGGAAAGTGCACGAGAATTAACCTTTTTGGAGTTGCACAAGAGAGAAAAATCGTGAAGTCCCAGTTCGTAAAAGGATCCTATCCATCCATTGAGAAGGGATGCTTGGTAAGGAGATATTAGCATTTTGGATATCAGGAGAAGAGAGTTGAGTGACCCTCCAACTTCACGAGTTTCAATACGTGAAATCCCCACGCGATCTGGACCATCAGATCATGGAAGAATCGAGACCGTTTATCTGTGGCGAGGGGATATCATATGCTCAGAAGGAAGAATGACCGTGATCGTTGGATCATAGTGGAAAGATACCAATAGTCGTCGGATCAAAAGGAAGTGCACAAGCCTTACCATTTTGCGTACAGATGAGAGAGAATCTATCAGGGTTTGAAACTTGAGATTCTCAAAGTCCGGAGCTCTGAAACATCGAAGAGGAATCTCAAGCGTTCGATCACCCGAAAAGACTTGAGACATCAGATCATCCGAAGTTAACCTCAAACGTTGGATTGGTCAAGTGAGCATGAGACGTCAGATATCATGAGTTCATAAATAGGCGAGTTTGAAACTTGAGACTCTCGAAGGCCAAATAGCTGAAGGACCGTGAGTCGTTGATCCGTGAGGAGACACTTGTCAACAGATCTTGAACTCCAGGGAAAATATGAAGTGGTTTTTTAGTTGAGAACTGATATTTTCGGAGCACGGAGACCCAAATTCCTAGAAAAAGATCTGGACCATGAGATCTAAGGGAGACGTGGCACAAATTTGTGAACTTCGAGTAAAGTCCTGAAGTGATTTGTAGCCGTCTGATTTAAGAGGAACATGGCATAGATCCATACACTCTGATTAAATTCCCAAAGTAATCCTTGATCATTGGATCAGGAGGACACGTTTCGGTGGATCTTAGACTCCGGGTAAAATCCATTTGGGAAAAGACATTTGAGATTTGAGATCTCAGAATTTCGGAGACCCGTAGGAGATCTTGATCGTCGATCGAGAAGTGGGTCATAGGTTTGTTGATCTGAGTGAAAGGTAAAATATCTGAAGGGGGGAGTAGAACCATTAATTGAGTAGGATAGGTGTATGTGGATCGTCAACTCCAGGGGATTGACGTGCGAAAGGAAGCTAGGTTTGAGATTTCAAATTCACAAATTATGGAATTGCGAAGAGATATCGACCGTTGATTCAGAGGGAGAAGAGTTGGTCCATAGATATAAGGCACAAATATGAATCATCGATTTAGTCATTATCGTCAACATCGTGAGATTGATGATATTGTAACATTGCGGGGATAGGAGTTGCGAGGAGTTTAAGATATCGAAGGCAGGCCGTAATTCAAACTATGGTTTCGCCAAGAGGATATGTGGAGGTTGTAGTAGCATTGAGGGCCCAAAAGTAGTTTAACTCCAAAACGCTTGTGGGTGCACCCGCAATCACGTGGTCATCGCCCAAGGTCACATTCAAGAGAGGGATTATCTGAAAAGGGTCTATCGCTCAACACTCTAAGACTTCACTGAAGCATGAAAGAGAAGGTCACGAGTATCATAAATCCTGCAACAGAGGTTGAAAAGGCATGTGTATGATTTACAGGTGAGACTATCATGGTTTCAAAACCTCATTTTATTTAGACTTGGAGAATCTTGACCAGAGGCTCAGGATGAGTCCTGGATTTTCCAAATCAAAACCCATAGAAAGAAAGAGGATTTGTTCCTATAAGGAGGATGAAAATTGTTTTCCACCTGTTACTTTCCTTTGCCCATCGTGGGTGTGTTACAAATTGGTATCAGAAAATGGTTACAACACTTGGCCTGCATGGGCTCATGGACGAGTCATGTAAAAACTCTATTTGGAGTAATTTTAAAAGAGTGACACTCTACCTTACCTCTTTCTTAAAAAGTCTGATTAAAAATTTATTAAAGAAAAGAATGAAACTTTCTACTGTGTGTATGCATTTAAGAAATTGAATCCTATATTGTTCATGAACCAATAAACGGTTAGCTAACAATAAGTGTTTTTTCAACACTCGAGCAGTCAATGAATCATGGGAAAACTCCAAGACTAAAGGATGGTGATGTGTCAAGAAGTGGGGGATGGCTCCCACAATAGAGATGAAGAATTTGACGAAAGGAGGGCGGTGGAAACCCCTCCAGATCTAGATGAAACTATAAGGAGCCTCAGGGATGAGTTACAGAATTTCAAGGCTGACAATGAAAGATTGATAAAGGAGAAAGAAAAACAAATAGAAATTAATGCAGTCTTGCTACAGAGCTTATTCGACATAAAGAGGAAACTGTAGCATGAACCCACAACCCATCATGTGGAACGCCGAAACAAGAAGAGAAGTCAAAGTCCACCTGAGACCCGAAAACATGACTCCATAAGTGACCCCACTGGGAGAAGTACCGCGAAGAAGGTCCAACCTGGAGGCAAGGGACACTCATCGGGAGAGTCCTCTATAAAGGAAGCTGAAAACTCCAAAGGATCTTCTAGTAGAAGGGTCGGCTCACATTCTCATAGGAAAGGAAGGAAGTGGAAGTGTTCCAAGACCCATGGTCCTGAAGAGTTCAAGAAATCCAAACCACCCTCTTTCGATGGGAGAGATTAATAAGGGAGAAGAGGTGGATTCTTGGCTACTTGGTTTAAATAAGTATTTAAGATTCCATGACTACTCTGAAAACTTGAAGGCTCGAATAGCCATCTTCAACCTGAATGGAAATACTTCCATATGGTGGGAAGACCTTAGGAATGTGAAAGGAGTCCATGAGAAGGTTTTTTCATGGAAATAGTTTGAGAAATGCTTCAGGAAGCAGTATCTATTAGAAAAATACATGGATGGGAAAACTAAGGAATTCTATGAGCTCTGGCTGGGTAGCTCACCATATATGAATTTGTCAATAAATTCCTTGAACACGGACTGGGGGATTCGAGCCACACCCAATTTTACCGAGTGAGGCAAGAAAGGAAGCGTGGTGGATAGAGGGAGACCTGCGGAGAAAAATGCCAAGATGAGAGAGGAAACTCTCAGGTCTGAGGAAGGACTGAAGGAGGAACAGTGAATTCTGATCATGAAAATTAGAGATTTAAATAGGAGAAGGAGAGTAACCTTCGTCCCTAACTTCTGTTGAGATGGAAGTAAGAGATTGAATATCAAAGCATCGTGGCTTAAGATTGGGGGTGGCTAGTGATAAATACATTGGGATTGAATGAGACTATGGTTGCGTGGAAATGAGTACCCCTTTCAGCAGTTGCATCACACTCTATGGTTCTGATAAGATTTGTCTTGCCTTATGTTTTTGAATTGTAAATAATGGATGCATGTGAGTATTTACATGTCTATAAAGTTTTCTTTCTCTGTATTAAATTATTAAGTTATGAATATGCGTTCATTTCCTTGAAAGCCTATAATACTTATTGAATTTCCATGCACCCCAGTTTAATCACTCGAAGGTGCTTTCCCCAGAGAATTTCATCACCGTTCGAGAGTCGAGTGAGTACTTCCCTGAATGTTGAGGTTGAATCCCACAATCCCTGTGAGGACAGAGTCTATTACTCTTAGGAGAGGCAGTGCAGATATGCACAGGATCTCTGCGAGGTAAGTAGAAACCCAGAAGCACTTAAGTCCTAGACTTGATGAAGGAGTGCAATAGTTGTGCCGAAGATCCCTCTATGTGTTAAGTCTAGGAGAAAGAGTGTAATTCTCTTAAATCCTTCATAACTAACAGAGCTCAGGAGGGATAGCGAGAAATTCAAGTATCTAAAGGGTGTGTCCTTTCGTTTGAAAGTTGAACGGATGAGATCTGTTTGGGAAGATATGAGGTCTATCACAGTCATTAGATTTGAGGAAGGAACACAGGTGTTAGCACCTCGACTTCTTTAGTCTTCGTAGGTCTGATGAATGTTGGTAATCATCGTGAAAGGGATCGATCCTTTGAATTTTGAAACCTGAAATTGCAATGTGATATGGGTCGTAGATATAAGGATATATCGGGATCCACCTCGACCATTGGATCAATGAGTTCAGAGTTTGTGCGATGGGAGAATCGCGCGTTGGTGCGACTAAACCTCTGAAATCTGAAATCACAATGTGATTTGGGTCGTAGATCCAAGGATCTATCGAGACCCACCTGGACTGTTAGATCAGATTCCAGACAATGAGGAAGGAGCATAGAGGAGATCAAATCTCAGCAGTTAGTTCTGAGCATGTGGACCAACAACCATGGATCTAGAGGAAAGTGCACGAGAATTAACGTTTTTGGAGTTGCACAAGAGAGAGAACTCGTGAAGTCCAAGTTCACGAAAGGATCCTAGCCATACATTGAGAAGGGATGCATGGTGAGGATATATCAACATTTCAGATATCGGGAGAAGAGAGGTGAGTGACCCTCCACGTTTGCAAGTTCGGATACGTGAAATCCCGATGCGATCTGGACCATCAGATCGTGGAAGAATTTGGACCATTGATCTTTGGTGATGGGATATCAAAATATCAGGAGGAAGAATGACCATGATCAGATCATAGTGGGAAGATACCAACAATCATCAAATTAGAAGGAAGTGCATGAGCCTTAGCATTTCGCGTACAGAGGAGAGACAATATATCGGGGTTTGAAACTTGAGATTCCCAAAGTCCGGAACTCTGGAACGTCGAAGTGGAATCTCAAGCATTCGATCACCCAAAGAGACTTGAGATGTCATATCATCTGAAGTGAACCTCAGACGTTGGATCGATCAAGCGAGCGTGAGTCATCATATATCACGAGTTCATAAGGAGGCGATTTTGAAACTTGATACTCCCAAAGACCGAAGAGCTGAAGGACCGTGAGTCATTGATCCATGAGGAGACACTTTTAGACATATCTCGAACTCTAGGGAAAATATTTAGTGGGTTTTTTTTTGATATTTGAGATCACCGAAGCATAGAGACCTGAAGTCCCAGAATAATATCTATATCATGAGATCTAAGTGATCTGGGTAAAGTCCCGAAGTGATTTGTAGCCGTCATATTTAAGAGGAACGTGGCATAGTGATCCTCGATCATTGGATCAGGAGGACACACATCGGTGGATCTTAGACTCCAAGTAAAATCCATTGGGAAAAAGAGGTTTGAGATTTGAGATCTCAAAAGTCTGGAGACTCGAAGGATATCTCGATAGTCGATTGTGAAGTGGGTCGCAGGGTCGTTGATCTGAGTGAAAGGTCAAATATCCAAAGGGGGGAGTAGAATCGTTGATTGAGTAGGACAGGTGTCCATGGATCGAAAACTCCAGAGTATTGATGTGCGGAAGGTAGCTGGGTTTGAGATTTCAAATTATCGAAGTCTGGAATTGTGAACAGATCTCGATCGTTGATTGAGAGGTGCATATTTGAATTGTCGATTTAGCCATTATCCTCAGGATCGTGAGATCAACAATCCCATAGCATTGCGGGGACAAGAGTTGCAAGGATTTTAAGATATCGAAGGCAGGCCGCAATTCAAACCGTGGTTTCACCAAGAGGAGACGTGGAGATTGTAGTAGCATTGTAGGCCCAAAAGTAGTTTAACTCCAAACCACTTCTGGGTGTGCCCGCAATCACATGTTCATTGCCCAAGGTCACATTCAAGAGAGGGATTATCTGAAAAGGAGATATCGCTCAACACTTTGAGACTTTTCTTAAGCATGAAGGAGAAGGTCACGAGTATCATAAAACCTACAACAGAGGCCGAAAAGCCCTGTGTCTAATTTAGAGGTGAGACTATCATGGTTTCAAAACCCCGTTTGATTTAGACTCGGATAATATTGACCGGAGGCTCAGGCTGAGTCCTAGATTTTCCAAATCAAAACCCATAGAGAGAAAGAGGATTTGTTCCTGTAAGGAGGATGAAAAAAAATTTCCACCTGTTACTTACCTTTGCCCATCGTGGGTGTGTTACAAATTGGTATCAGAAAATGGTTACAACACTTTGCCTTCTTGGGCTCATGGACGAGTCACGTAAAAAATCTATTTGGAGTAATTTTAAAAGAGGGACACTCTACCTTACCTCTTTCTTAAAAAAATTGATTAAAAATGTTATTAAAGAAAAGAATGAAACTTTCTACTGTGTGTATGCATATAAGAAATTGAATCGTGTATTGTTCATGAACTAATAAATGGTTAGCTAAAAATAAGTGTTTTGTCAACACTCGAGTAGTCAGTGAATCATGGGAAAACTCCAATAATAAATGATGGTGATGTGTCAGGAAGTGGGGGATGGCTCCCACAATAGAGACAAAGAATCTAACGAAAGGAGGGAGGTAGAAACCCCTCCAGATCTGGTTGAAACTGTAAGGAGCATGAGGTCTAAGTTACAGAGTTTCAAGGCTGACAACAAGATATTGATAAAGGAGCAAGAGAAACAAACAAAAATTAATGCAGTCTTGCTACATAGCTTATCTAACATACAAAGGAAAATACAGCATGAACCCGCAACTAGTCATGTGGACCAACGACATTAGAAGAGAAGTCAGAGTCCACCTGAGACCCGAAAACATGACTCCATAAGTGATCCCACTAGGAGAAGTACCGCAAAGAATGTCCAACCTGGAGGCAGGGGACACTCATCAGGAAATTCCTCTGGAAAGGAAGCTGACAACTTCGAAGGATATTCTAGTAGAAGAGCGGCTCACGTTCTCACAAGAAAGGAAAGAGGCGGAAGCGTTCCAAGACCCATGTTCCTAAAGATTTCAAGAAATCCAAACCACCCTCTTTCAACGAAGACATTAAGAAGGGATAAGAGGTGGAAGCTTGGTTGCTTTGTTTAAAGAAGTATTTCAGAGTCCATGACTACTCTGAAAACTTGAAGGCTCGAATAGCCATCTTCAACCTAAATGGAAAGGCTTCCATATGGTGGGAATACCTTAAGAATGTGAAAGGAGTCCATGACAAGGACTTGTCATGGAAATAGATTGAGAAATACTTCTAGAAGCAGTATCTTTCATAAAAATGCATGGATGGGAAAACTAAGGAATTCTATGAGTTCCGACTGGGGCAGCTCACCATAAATGAATTTGTCAATAAATTCCTTGAACTACTAAGGTATGCACCCTACATAAAAGATAAAAAATAAAAAAATGCAGCGGTTCATTAGTGGGTTACCTCAGACCTACCAGGATAGGTTTGATTTTGATGAACCAAAGACCTTAGAAAAAGATATCTAGAAGGCGAGGTATTGTTATGCATAGTTTGGGAGTAAGACAGGACCCCATGAGGACTGGAAGAAGAAGAGTAGTTTGGGATTCCAGAAGAAACGGTTTAAATCCTCAAGATTTAAGAACTATGGAAAAGATTCTAGAGGAAGCCTTTCTTCTAGAAGTGTATATCAGCAAAAGTTCCCCTCTCAAAGTGGAAATAAACATTTTAATACAGTGCCAGTAAAGATCGATAACCTCAAGAAGGAACCCTTAAAATGTTGGGGTTGTGGAGAAGATCATAAATTGAGGGACTTCCCACATAGACAATAGAACAGTAAGAGAGTCTACAATATCCAATAAGCTACCACCGTCAATGATGTGGCTAGGATCATGCCACTAATCTATGCATCCTTGGAAAATAATCAAGCCGACCACCAAGCTTCAGTAGTGGAGCTCAAAGGTATGATCACCAACCATATAGTTTCTATTTTAATTGACCCGGGTTCTAATTTGAGTTATGTGGCCCCTCGGGCTGTTGATAAGTGTAAACTTCAACCAATTAGACATGTTAAACTATGGTTGGTGGAATTATCCACTAGGACCAATGAAAGGTGGAAAAGGCCATACCAGCCTGTCAATTCATCATGAGTGGATTACCCACCTGAGCGATGCTTAACATACTTCCCCTGGGATCGTATGACTCGTTGATTGGTATGGATTGGTTGGTTGATTATAAAACTAAAGTGGATTGTTATCTTAAAACTTTAGAATGTGTAAATGAAGAAGGGAGAAAGATGACCCTCCAAGGGATTTAGAAGCATGTCTCAGTAAGACGAATATAGGCCCTTCAAATGAAGAAGTATTGTAGAAAAGGGTGTTCTGTATATGCCATATGGGTATTGGAATCTGTTGAGGATGAAAAACCAAACCTAGAGGACCACCCCATATTAAGAGAATACAAGGATGTATTCCCAAAATAAGTACCAGGTCTACCTCCGAGAAGAGATATTGACTTCTCGATAGAACTTACAGTGGGAGCAATACCAACATCTAGAACTCCGTACAAAATGAGAACGCCAGAGTTGGTTGAGCTCAAGCTACAACTAAAGAAGATGATGGACAAAGGCTACATCCGACCCAGTGTATCTCCTTGGGGAGCACCCATCTTGTTTGTGAAAAATAAAGATGGCACACTACGACTTTGCATAGATTATAGACAACTCAATAAGGAAACCCTAAAGAACAAGTACCCCTTACCAAGAATCTATGACTTGTTCGACCAATTGGGAGGTGCATCCATATTCTTGAAGATCGACCTAAGGTCTGGTTACCATCAAGTCCAGATTAAGGATGAAGACATCCACAAAATAACCTTCAGGATGAGGTATGGTCACTATGAATTTGTGGTGGTGTTGTTTGGGTCAACCAATGCCCCTGCCACTTTTATGTGTTTGATGAATAATGTACTCAGCAAATTTCTAGACAAATTTGTATTGGTTTTCATTGATGATATCCTAATATACTCCAAGAACAAGGAGGAGCACAAATAAATTCTTAGACTCGTACTTCAAGTACTAAGAGAACATCATCTCTACGTTAAGTTTAGCAAGTGCGACTTCTTTTAGAAGCTAGTCCATTACCTAGGCCATGTCATTTCTAAGGAAGGAGTGGCGGTAGACCTCGACAAGATTAGATCTATTATAGAATGGCCTACCCTGAAGGATGTCTCCGATATTAGATCCTTCATGGGCTTAGTGGGATACTATAGAAGGTTCATAAAAGTTTTTCCAAGATTGGTTGTCCAATCACTGCCCTTCGGAAAACGGGATTAAATTCATTTGGACATCAAAATGTAAAGAAATATTTCAGGAACTAAAATACCTCCTGACCCATGCACCCGTGATAAAGATTGCAGACCCAGATAATGATTTCCTTGTGTGTACAGATGCCTGCAAGGAAGGACTCGAAGGAGTCCTTATGCAAGAGGGACATGTAATTTGCTACACATCTAGGAAGTTAAATAAGCATGAGATCAACTATGTGACCCATGACCTAGAGTTGGCTGCCATAGTACATGCTTTAAAAATGTGGAGGCACTACCTCCTGGGTAGGAGATTTGTGCTTATGACAAACCATTGGGGATTGAGACACCTATTGGATCAACCAAAAATCAATGCCAGACAAACTAGGTGGATGGATCTCCTAAGTGTATTCGATTTCAAAATCAAACACATAAAAGGAAAGGAAAATAGGGTGGTCGATGCCCTTAGAAGAAGTATAAAAACGATTCATCTAGAAGTAGTAAGCACCTATGAAACAGATGTCAGGGAAAGAGTCAAGAATGCACAAGAGATAGATGTATTCTTAAAAACTGTGACTTCATAAACAAGGCAAGAGCCTACAGGTCTAAAGTATGAAGGCTACCAGATGCTCGAGGAAGGGCTACTAAATTATAGAAACAGATTGTATATTCCAAATTGTGACTACTTGAAGAGGATCATAATGGATGAACTACATACGAGACCATATACAGGTCACCCAAGATATCAGAAGATGATCAAGGCCACTAGGAAACAATTCTATCGGCCTGGGTTGAAGAAATGCATAGCTAACTATCTAGCTAAGTGCCTAGAGTGCAAGAAATTTAAGGTGGGACACTGTCATCCAGCAGGACTGTTACAGCCCCTACCAATCCCAGAATGGAAATGGGAAACCATCTCCATGGATTTCATCACTGGACTACCAAGGTCGACCAAGAAAAATGATGCCATCATGTCCGTGGTGGACAAGATGAGCAAGTCTGCTCATTTCATCCTTGTCAAGTCAACTTGCAATGCAATAAATATTGTCAACATCTTCATGAAGGATATATTTAGACTTCATGGCACACCCAAGGAAGTTGTATCTGACCGAGATACCAAAGTCACTTCACATTTTTGGAAATCCCTAATGGTTGGTTTGGAGACAAAATTGTTACTCAGCACAACTTATCACCCCCAAATTGATGGACAGACAGAAAGAGTGAACCAAATAGTAGAATACATGCTAAGGATACATGTAATGCATCATCCTAAGAAGTGGGAAGACTACCTACCAATGGTAGAGTTTGCCTACAACAATGGTTATCAATAATCCATGAAGATGAGCCCTTTTGAAGTCCTCTATGGTAGATAGACAGTGCAAGATTCCAATCAGATGGAGAAATCCAGTGGATATAATTATAATCAGACCCAACATGCTGGAAGAAATGGAAGAGAAAGTGGTTTCGATAAGACAAAATCTAAAGATTGCTCAAGAAAGACAGAAAAGTTAGGCCGATAGAAAGAGAACTCCCAGAGAGTTCAAGACCAGAGACCATGTATATCTCAGAGTTACACCCAGGAAGAATTCCCTAATAATGGGAGCCTCTGCCAATTTGGCACCCCGGTATTGTGGACCCTTTGAAGTCTTAGATAGAGTGGGACCTGTAGCCTATAGGCTATCACTTCCTCCCACTGCAAAGGCACATAATTTTTTTCATGTTTCATTATTGAAGAAATATGTACATGATGTTAATCATATAATTGATTGGTTTGTGATCCAAGTGGAGTTGGAGAGAGAATTCCTGCTAGAACCCCAATTCATATTAGACAGGAAGGAAACCTCACTCAGGAACCAAACCATTGCACAGGTCAAGGTGAAATGAAAATACTTTGGCCCAGATGAGGCTACGTGGGAAATGGAGGATGCCATGAGACAGGCATATCCGATTTTTTTTACTTATGTACATACATATCATGTTGATAGATAGAACATCAAGGATGATGATTCCTTTAAGGGGGAGGGAATTGTAACACCCTGATTCCCCCTGTCTATAAACCTAACTATATGGGCCGAGGAAAATATGGAAAAATTAAAAGTGTGAATGTTTGATTTGATGGACCTTGTGTAGAAGGTCGATGAATGTAAATTTTTATTATTTTAATAGAAAATGGTTACGTGTGGAATGACTTCTAAAAGAGGGGATGTGCTAAGAGAGAGACCACAAAATTTTGTGAAATGTGGTGGAGGGGACCAGGAACCTCCACCAAACCAGTACCATGATGGAATTAATTTGCTTAGATCAGAAAAAACCCTCTAACCAGGAATGAATTCCTGACAGGCTGGTAGGTGGAAAGGCCTCCTCAAGAGTTAATGAGGGATGGGGCAGACTTCCCATCGATAAGGCTTCCCGACCTAACCACAAATTGGGGGATTCGAGACACACGCAATCTTGTTGAGGGAGTTAAGAAAGGAAGCATGGTGGATAGAGGGAGACCTGGGAATAAAAATGCAAAGATGAGAGAGGAAACTCTCGGGTCTGAGGAAGGACTGAAGGAGGAACAGTGATTTCTGATCACGAAAATTAGATTTTGAACCAGGAGAAGGAGAGTAACCTTCGTCCTGATATATTTTATGTATTGAGAGAAGGAGAGTAAACTTCATCCCTAACTTTCGTTGAGATGGAAGTAAGAGATTGAATCTCAAATCATCATGGCTTAAGCTCGGGGGTGGCCAGTGATAAATCCATTAGGAGTGACTGAGCCTATGGTTGGGTGGAAACGAGTACCCCTTTCAACAATCGCATCACACTCTATGGTTCTGATAAGTGTTTTCTTGCCTTATGTTTTTGAATTGCAAATGATGGATGGATGCGAGTATTTACATGTCTATAAAATTTTCTTTCTCTATATTAAATGATTATGTTATGAATATGCATTTGTTTCCTTGAAATCCTATAATACTGCTTGAATTCCCATGTGCTCCATTTTAATCAATTGAAGGTTCTTTCTCCAGGGAATTGCATCACCATCCTAGAGTCGAATGAGTACTTCCCTGAATGCTGAGGTTGAATCCCTCAATCCCTAAGAGGACAGAGTCTATTACGCTCAGAAGAGGTAGTGCATATATGCACAGGCTCTCTGTGAGGTAAGTAGAAATCAAAAACCACTTGAGTCCTAGACTTGATGAAGGAGCGCAAAAGTTGTGTCGAAGATCCCTCTATGTGTTAAGTCCAGGAGAAAGAGCATAACGCTTTTAAATCCTTCATAACTGATGGATCTCAAGAGGGATAGTGATAAATTCAAGTATCGAAAGGGCATATACTTTCATTTGAAATTTGAACAAATGCGATCCATTCAGGAAGATCTGAGGTCTATCACAGTCGTTAGATTTGAGGAAGGAACGCAGGTGTTAGCTCCTCAACTTCTTCAGCCTTCGTAGATCCGATGAATGTTGGTAATCATCGTGAAAGGGATGGATCCTTTGAATTATGAAACCCAAAATCATGATGTGATATAGGATGTAGATCTAAGGATATATCAGGACCCACCTCAATCGTCAGATAAGTGAGTTCGGAGTTCACGTGATGGGAGAATCGTGCGTTGGTGCTACTAAATCTCTGAAATCCGAAATTGCAATGTGATCTGGATCATAGATCCAAGGATCTATTGAGACCCACTTGGACTGTCAAATCAGAGTCCAGACGACGAGTAATGAGAGTAGAGGAGATCAGATCTCAGCAGTTAGTTCTAATCACATGGACTAACATCCATTGGATCTAGCAGAAAGTGCACAAGAATTAACCTTTTTGGAGTTGCACAAGAGAGAGAACTTGTAAATTATGAGTTCACGAAAGGATCCTAGCCATCCATTTAGAAGGGATGCATGGTGAGTAGATATCGTTATTTCGGATATCGGGAGAAGAGAGGTGAGTGACCCTCCAACTTCGCGAGTTCCGATACGTGAAATCCCGATGCAATCTGGACCGTCGGATCGTGGAAGAATCGAGACCATTCATCTGTGGCAAGGGGATATCAGAAACTTAGGAGGAAGAACAAATGTGATCATTGGATCATAGTGGAAAGAGACCAATAGCCATTGGATCAGAAGGAATTGCACAAGCCTTAGCATTTCGCGTACAGAGGGGAGAGAATCTATCGGGGTTTGAAACTTGAGATTCCTGAAGTCCGGAGCTCTAGAACACTGAACTAGAATCTCAAGCGTTAGATCACCTAAACATACTTGATACATCAGATCATCTGAAGTGATCCTCGGACATTGGATCGGTTAAGCGAGCGTGAGNCTAGAACACTGAACTAGAATCTCAAGCGTTAGATCACCTAAACATACTTGATACGTCAGATCATCTGAAGTGATCCTCGGACATTGGATCGGTTAAGCGAGCGTGAGCCATCAGATATCATGATTTCATAAGGAGGCGAGTTTGAAACTTGAGACTCCCGAAGCCTGAAGAGCCGAAGGACCGTGAGTCATTGATCTATGAGGATACACTTGTCAACAGATCTCGAACTCCAAGGAAATGATTTAGTGGGTTATTAGTTGAGAATTGAGATCGCCGGAGCATGGAGACTCGAAGTCCTGGAATAAGATCTGGACAGTGAGGTATAAGGGAGACGTGGTGCGAATCCGTGAACTCTGGGTAAAGTCCTAAAGTGATTTGTAGCTGCTCGATTTAAGAGGAACGTGGCATAGATCCATACACTCTAGGTAATTTCCCGAAGTAATCCTCGATCATTGGATCAGGAGAACATGCATTGATGGATCTTAGACTCCAGGTAAAATCCATTGGGGAAAAGAGGTTTGAGATTTGAGATCTCAGAAGTTCGGAGACCCGGAGGAGATCTCGATCGTCGATCGAGAAGTGGGTCACAAGGCTGTTGATATGAGTGAAAGGTAAAATATATGAAGGGGGGAGAAGAACTGTTGATTGAGTAGGATGGGTGTCTGTGGATCATCAACTCCAAAGGATTGATGTGTGGGAGGTAGCTCGGTTTGATATTTCAATTCTTGGAGTCTGGAATTGTGAAGCGATCTCGACCATTGATTCATAAGGAGAAAACCTGGTCCGTAGATCTAAGAGGCACAGATCTAAATCATCGATTTAGCCGTTATCGTCAGGATCATGATATCAGCGATCCCATAGCATTGTGAGGAGTTTAAGATATCGAAGGCAGGCCACAATTCAAACTGTGGTTTTGCCAAGAGGATACGTGGAGGTTGTAGTAGCATTGCGTGCCCAAAATTTGTTTAACTCCAAACCGCTTGTGGGTGCACCCACAATCACATGTTCATCACCCAAGGTCACATTCAAGAGAGGTATTATCTGAAAAGGAGTTACCGCTCAACACTACGAGACTTCACTGAAGCGTGAAGGACAAGGTCATGAGTATCATAAAACCTGCAATAGAGGCTAAAAAGGCATGTGCCTAATTTAGAGGTGAGATTATCATGGTTTCAAAACCTCATTTTATTTAGACTCAGAGAATCTTGACAGGAGGCTTGAGCTGAGTCCTGGATTTTCCAAATCAAAACCCGTAGAGAGAAAGAGGATTTGTTCCTGTAAGGAGGACGAAAAACAATTTCCACCTGTTACTTTACTTTGCCCATCGTGGGTGTGTTACAAATTGGTATCAGAGCATGGTTACAACACTTGGCTTGCTTGGGCTCATGGACGAGTCACGTAAAAAATCTGTTTGGAGTACTTTTAAAAGAGTGACACTCTACCTTACCTCTTTCTTAAAAATTCAGATTAAAAATGTTATTAAAGAAAATAATGAAACTTTCTAATGTGTGTATTCATTTAAGAAATTGAATCGTGTATTGTTCATGAACTAATAAATGTTTAGATAATAATAAGTGTTTTTTCAACAGTCGAGCAGTCAATGAATCATGAGAAAACTCCAAGACTAAAGCACGGTGACATGTCAGCAAGTGGGGTATGGCTCCTACAATAGAGATGAAGAATCTGATGAAAGGAGAGCAGTGGAAACCCCTCCATATCTGGCTGAAACTATAAGGAGCCTTAGGGCCAAGTTATAGAGTTTCAAGGCCAACAACGAGAGATTGATAAAGGATCAAGAGAAATAAATAGAAATTAACGCAGTCTTGCTACATAGATTATCCGACATACAGAGGAAAATGCAGCATGAACCCACAACCATTCATGTGGACCGATGACACAAGAAGAGAAGTCAGAGTCCACCTGAGACCCAAAAACATGACTCCATAAGTGACCCCACTGGGAGAAGTACCACGAAGAAGTTTCAACCTAGAGGCAGGGGACACTCATCGGGAGAGTCCTATGGAAAGGAAGCTGACAACTCTGAAGGATATTCTAGTAGCAAGGTCGTCTCGCATTCTCATAAGAAAGGAAAGAAGTGGAAGCGTTCCAATACCCATGGTCTTGAAGAGTTCAAGAAATCCAAACCACCCTCTTTCGATGGAGAGATTAAGAAGGGAGAAGAGGCGGAAGCTTGGTTTCTTGGTATAAAGAAGTATTTCAGAGTCCATGACTACTCTGAAAACTTGAAGGCTCAAATAGCCATCTTCAACCTGAATGGAAAGGCTTCCATATGGTGGGAAGACCTTAGGAATGTGAAAGGAGTCCATGAGAAGGAATTTTCATGGAAATAGTTTGAGAAATACTTTTGGAAGCAGTATCTGTCGGAAAAATACACGGATGGTAAAACTAAGGAAATTATTAGCTTCAGCAAGGGCAGCTCACCATAGATGAATTTGTCAATAAATTCCTTGAACTACTGAGGTATGTACCCTACATAAAAGATGAAAAATAAAAAATGAAGTGGTTCATTAGTGGGTTACCTCAGACCTATCGGGATAGGATTGAGTTCGATGAACCAAATACCTTAGAAGAAGCTATATGGAAGGCAACATATTGTTATGAAGAGTTTGGGAGTAGTACAATACCCCACGAGGAATGGAAGAAGAAGAGTAGTTCGGGATTCTAGAAGAAAAGGTTTAAATCCTCAAGATTTAATAACTATGGAAAAGATTCTAGAGGAATCCTTACTGCTAGAAATGTATGTCAGCAAAATTTCCCCTCTCAAAGTGGAAATAAAAATGTTAAGACAGTCCCAACAAACACTGATAACCTCAAGAAGGAACCCTTAAAATGTTGGGGTTGTGGATAAGATCATAAATTGAGGGACTACTCACATAGAAAAAAAAACAGTAAGAGATTCTACAATATCCAAGAATCTATCACCATCAATGATGTGGCTAGGAGCATGCCACGAATCTATGTAGACTTGGACAATAATCTAGCTAACCACCAAGCTTTAGTAGTGGAGCTCGAAGGTATGATCACCAACCATATAGTTTCTATCTTAATTGACCTAGGTTCTAATTTGATTTATGTGGCCCCTCGGGCTGTTGATAAGTGTAAATTGCAACCAATTAGACATGTTAAACCATGGTTGGTGCAATTGTCCACTGGGACCAAAAGAAAGGTGGAAGAGGCCATACCAACCTGTCAATTCATCATGGGTGGATTGACCACCCAAGTGACCCTTAACATACTTCCCATGGGATCATATGACGTGTTGATTGGTATGGATTGGTTGGCTACTTATAAACCTAAAGTGGACTATTATCATAAAACTTTAGAATGTGTAAATGAAGAAGGGAGAAATATGACCCTCCAAGGGATTCAAAAGCCTATCTCAGTAAGAAAAATATCGGCCCTTCAAATGAAGAAGTATTGCAGAAAAGGGTGTTTCATATATGCCATACAGGTATTGGAATCTGTTGAGGATGACAAACCAAACCTAGAGGACCACCCCATATTAAGAGAATACAAGTACGTATTCCCAGAAGAAGTACCAGGAATACCTCCGAGAAGGGATATTGACTTCTCGATAGAACTTACACTGGGAGCGGTACCAGCATCTAGAATGCCATACAAAATGAGCACGCTAGAGATGATTAAGCTCAAGCTACAGCTAAAGGAGATGATGGACAAAGGATACATCCGACCCAGTGTATCTTTGTGGGGAGTGCCCATCCTATTTTTGAAAAATAAATATGGCACACTTTGATTGTGCAAAGATTACAGACAACTCAATAAGGCAACCATAAAGTACAAGTACCCCTTACCAAGAATCGATGACTTGTTCGACCAATTGGGAGGTGCATCCATATTCTCTAAGATTGACCTAAGGTTTGGTTACCATCAAGTCTAGATTAAGGATGAAGACATCCACAAAACAACCTTCAAGATGAGGTATGGTCACTATGAATTCGTGGTGGTGTCGTTTGGGTTAAACAATGCCCCCGACACTTTTATGTGCTTGATGAATAATGTACTCAGCAAATTTCTGGACAAATTTGTATTGGTTTTCATTGATGATATCCTAATATACTCAAAGAACATGAAGGAACAGGAAGAACATATCAGACTCGTACTTCAATTACTAAGAGAGCATCATATCTACGTTAAGTTTAGCAAGTACGACTTCTTTCAGAAGCAAGTCCATTACCTAGGCCATGTCATTTCTAAGGAAGGAGTGGTAGTATACCCCAACAAAATCAGATCTATTATGGAATGGCCTACCCCAAAGGATATATACGATATTAAATCCTTCATGGGCTTAGCGGGATACTATAGAAGGTTCATAAAAGGGTTTTCCAAGATTGGTTGTCCAATCACTGCCCTTCAGAAAAAGGGGACTAAATTCATTTGGACATCAAAATGTGAAGAAATATTTCAGGAACTGAAATACCTCCTGACCCATGCACGCGTGCTAAAGATTGCAGACCTGGATAATGTTTTCCTTGTGTGTACAGATGCCTGCAAGGAAGGACTTGTAGGATTCCTTATGCAAGAGGGATGTGTAATTTTCTAGACATCCAAGAACTTAAATGAGCATGAGATAAACTATGTGACCCATGACCTAGAGTTTCCTTCCATGGTACATGCTTTAAAAATGTGGAGGCACAAACTCCTGGGTAGGAGATTTGTGCTTATGACAGAACATTGTGGATTGAGACACCTATTTGATAAACCAAAAATCAATGTTAGGAAAGCTAGGTGGATGTCTCTCCTAAGTGAATTTGATTTTGAAATCAAACACATAAAAGGAAAGGAAAATAGGGTGGTCGATGCCCTTAGCAAAATTATACACTACTACATATGGGTAGATTATTCCACGAAAATTTTCCACGATTCCACTAGTTTCATATTTTTTTTAAACAGGGCAGGATTTTCGTCACTATTGCCACGAAAGTTTGTTGCAATATCGACGAAAATCTTAATTTAACTTAGTCGGTATTTTCGTTGCTATAGCGACAAAATTTCGTGGCAATAGCGACAAAAAAATTGTCTATCTCATTGGTCGGCGTTAACGGCTAGTTGACTATTTTATCTATATATATGTGACTTTAAGAGACTTTGTGACACAATTGCTATAGTTGCGACACTATTATTGGATTTTGTTTGAGCTGTTTATTTTTTCCGTCACCCACTGGTTGAACAAATCCAATTCTCGATCTACATAGCTCAGATTTTGAACTTGCAAGGTTAGTATGTTATTTTGTATTGATGTACTCATTTAACTTGTAATTTTTTTTTCAAATGTCCAAATTGCATTTAGATTATTTTATCCTTGATAATATATTTATATAATATGTGTAGTTATACCATATTTCATGTATTTGGTTTTTGGATATAGTTAGTATATTCTATGGAAAAGGGTATGTGGATTCCATAACATTCTAGGTTTATGGAATCCACATACCCTTTTCCCTTCAATTGTAGCTATAATCTCTCTCTCTTTTCATTGATAAAGATATGGAATTTCTCTTGAAACTCAACCCTAATCGGTGAAATGATAGTAATTGATTGTTATATTCCCTTCTTTAGCAGGGACTAATAAGATACATAAACACTAACCCTAAACTTATGTTAGGTGTATATGTCATTATTATATAAAGAAAAAATTTGTACACATATGACCTTATTATAAAAATGTTATCTATGTCGTCATGATGTTGATCCTCTACACATATGATCACCTTATTATAAAGATGTAGGTAACTATAAATAAACATATCATAATCGAAAGGAGTAGCCAAAATATAAA
>JZKD02S2024755.1:119378-142617 GCA_000966675.3 Picea glauca | reverse complement strand
GAATCTTGACAGCCTCGTCTTTGATGAATGGAACATACTTCAGTAGTTCCAGAAAACTCTGTTCATACTCATCAATGGTCATACTGCCCAACTTGAGTTCGAAGAACTCCTTCATATTTCTGTCATAGTATCTTTTAGTCAGGTATTTCTTCTCGAAATACCTCTTAAATTACTTCCAAGTGAGCTCTTTCTCTTGGATGTGTTTCACCTACACAAACTAATCCCACCACATGGATGCTTTTCCTTTCAGTTGGTACATTGCAATTCTTCCTTCTACATGGGCAGAATAATTCTGTAGTTGGAAGTATTTCTTCATGCCAAGCAACCAGGTCTCGACACCTTCTTCATTCTTATGTTCTCCATTGAATGTCGAAGGCTTAATCTTGTTCATCTCCCCTTTCAATTCATCCTTTCCAGATTTTTGGTGTTTTCTGGTAGGGGACGGGCTTGAACTACTGTGTGTCTCCTTGCCAGAATGCTTCGGGGAGAGACAGTAATGTCTGTTACCACTCCTTGATCTCCTTCTCTCCTCAAGGGTTCTGACACTTCTTGATCTACTTGTGTCACTCCCTTTTTCCAATTTCTTTTCTATTCTTTCCAGGCTCTTCAACATTTTTAAATTGAATTCACCCTGCCGATCCCGGATTTTCATGAGCTTTCGGCTATTAGCTAGGCGAGCCTGGGCATCTTTCTGCAATCTTTCGATGAGTTGCATCATATGTTCTTGCTTATCTATCTATTTTTCATGCCCATTGGATTTCGATCCTTGTACTCTCATATTGACATCCTTTCCTTCCCGTTCGTCTCCTGTTTCAGAGGCAATCATCACCTTTTCCCATTCCATACTCGACGTTGGTTAACTGGGATCTTGAGCTCCATTGAAATCTACACACGCATTGTGCAATTAAATTCGAAGTTTGTCAGGCCATTACTCCTTCGGACAAACTGTAACATTTATAATCCAAAATGAACAAGAATGAAAGACATTTTGATTCAATTAAGTTTTCTGAGCTCTCGTTTGGTTCTGCAATTTTCGTGTTTTCGAAACTTTCATTTTCGGCACTTCGTGATTTCGGGACTTCGGGTTTCAGTCCACGAAGATCCCACAGTTAGATATTCATAACCAAAGTCACCCTTTTTCAACTTTCGATCTTGCGAGTTCATGAGTCAAAGACCCTCGACTCATTTCCTCTACCCGCTGATACTCGAGATGCGACATGGGTATGGCTCCCTCCTCGCTAGTGTCTACTACGCATGACCGTAGTCCAGGGCTAAGTGCTATCACCCTTCTCTATTCGCACCTTCATGATTTGTGGAATCCAACCCTACTGCCTCCCTTTCACGAAACCTCGAGAAGCGATGTTGACTTTTCTCCTCTCGTTCTCACTACTTTGCGACTTCGCGAGTTCAATGTCGAGCTCCCATGCCCTTATCTCACAAGTTCCCGAAATCGCGAGTTACTTTATTCTTAGGGCCCACAACACAACTGTCGTCCTTCACCACTGTGGCATGTGGTACATTCAGAAGGTTCCACGTCACTTTTAACGACATCATCGGGTCCCACCACTCTCACTTTTCTTCTCGACCCATTGGCACGTGGTACATCTCCATGTGTCCACGTCCATTCCTAGTAAAATCCAATGATCAGATCTTTCTCATATCTATGGCGCACATCCTTTCGACATTTCGGGGTTTTAGCATCAAAATTTCGTGCATCCACACATATTGAACTTCTATTGCCAAAATCCTGAAATCACTGTCTATTAAACTACTTGATCCAACGGTCAAGTTCTTCTCCCCACGATCTACGGTGTAGATTGTTTCAGGATTTCGCATATTGCGATTTCCACACTCCTATGCAATTTCAAAAGGGATTTAAGCCATGTGCATACTCTCCAGATCCGATGGTCACGAGGGTCCACCTTCCCTCCCGAACAGATCCTAAATCTCTTACACTTCTAGTGTAGAGTCCTCTCTCCCTATGGACTTATACCACACTAGCTGCGGTTTCATAACGTCGCTATACCTCCTGAGCTTAAAACTTGTCAAGTAACTCCTTGACATTTTGGAGCAAACCAGGGTCCAAAATTGGCCTTCCAGACCCAATTTTCCCTCGCATTCTTGGTCCAAAGACCGCTCCACTGGCCCATCTAGGCTCAGTGTCGAAACCTTGGCTCTGATACTAAACTGTAGCGCACATTCTATTCTACTAAGGTTTAATCCCTATTAAAAGAAGACTATAACACCACTTTGTACATAACTCATATAGATTTTATTTAACCCACATGCATTTAAACAATAAAAACATTCAACACAGAGTATTCATATGAATTACTGCCATAATCAGCAAGCAATTAGCTCTTCATATTAATTCATATACACAGCAGAAATCATGATATCATAAGCAGTAGAGTCATGCAAAACATGATTAAAACATAATCAGATACTTATCTTTATCAATGGTAGATTCCACCAACCAAGTGCAGGCCTTCCACGAACCTCCCATCCTTATACCACACTTCTCATCAGCTCAGCGGTGGGTCACCCCCGAGCTGGGACTAAGCTCCACCCCAAGACAAGGAATACTAGGCTAGCTGAGGTTACAGGGAAAACAACACACAACCACAAGGAAGGAATTCTCTCCCAAGAACCTCCCACGCTCACTGCCCATAGACCCCCATTCCCCACATGCCTATTCCACCCCAGAAGTATACACCTTCTCTGTCACCTGGACAGTCCTTCGACTGCTAATCTCCCTTTCCTTGGGTTATAGGAACATGCCGGACTAGAAGTCTCCAAGCTCTGTGGTAGCTACAGGGTTCCTTCCAGGAGTCCTCTCCTTCCTTCGCACACTCTCTCACCTGGAGAGAATTGCTCACATGCCAACAACCTATTCTTCGAACCTCAATCACCTCTCTCACCTAGAGAGAGCATTGCACCACTGGCCAACAAGACCCCATGCAGTCCAGCACTGCGTGGTCACAACAACTCACGGGGAAAATAGACACGGACTTCCCAACAGGTTCAACAATGGTTGGTCACTTCTTATTTCCCAATCTGCCAACACAGGATAGACTCATGCTCTGGTTGTTGGGAATGCGTGACAAACAATCCACGCAAGGTCAAAATAGGTTCGAATTGTTCAGACAGGGGTGGTACCGGCTATCTCAAAAGTCAACCCAGGCTTTTTCGGCTTTCAAGAATGCACCAGGGTGTTCTTTTGTAGAGGTCCCATCGTTTTCCTTTAGACCATTAGGTAGAATCGAGGAGAGACCTCTCATGGGTCTTCCTGGCCATTTTATTTGCATGCACCAGGGCTGACACTTGTCACCCTTGGAACTGCATGTGTTCCATCAGCATGCATCCCCTTTGCATGCTTACCCTTTCCAAAACTTAGGATAAAATGAAACATAAAATGCACATGTTCTTTTGGAATAATGTTAAAATATTATTCCTAAGCTTAATCCCCCTAGGCTTATCCCCCAGGCTCAACACTTATCCCCTTTCCCACCTTCCAGCCCCTAATTCCTTGCCCACTCTGTGGATGCTCAGTCCCCCTTCACTCATTCATCGTGGTCGATCTGCACCGGGCGGTGTTTATATTTTTCTGCATACATACAAGTACAACAGCAGGCTCCTGGCCTTCAACACTTAGGCTCCCTGGCCTAAAAAACACATAAGTCTTCAGCTTATAATAAATTGTCTCACCAGCCTATAAAACATAATCACAATTCCTTTCAGAACTTGGTTTACAACGGGGCTCGGCCTTGGGGACACTACATCGACCATCGATCGAGAAGTGAGTCGCAGGACCGTTGATCTGAGTGAAATCTAAAATATATGAAGGGGGGAGAAGAACCATTGATTGAGTAGGATAGGTGTTCTTGGATCATCAACTCTAAGGGATTGACATGTGGAAGGTAGTTGGGTATGAGATTTCAAATTCCCGAAGTCCGGAATTGCGAAGAGATCTTGACCATTGATTCAAAGGGAGCAAACCTGGTTCGTAGATCTGAGAGGCACAGATCTGAATCGTCGATTTAGCTGCTATCCTCAGGATTGTGAGATCGATGATCCCATATCATTGCGTGGACAAGAGTTGCAAGGAGTTTAATATATCAAAGGCATGCCACAATTCAAATCATGGTTTCACCAAGAGGATACGTGGAGGTTGTAGTAGTATTGCGGGCCCAAAAGTATTTTAACTCCAAACCG
Organism: Picea glauca; assembly: GCA_000966675.3. Lineage (NCBI taxonomy): Eukaryota > Viridiplantae > Streptophyta > Pinopsida > Pinales > Pinaceae > Picea > Picea glauca. The sequence continues at coordinate 138,402 of JZKD02S2024755.1, read as the reverse complement.
CTTGTGGGTGCTCCCACAATCACGTGGTCATCGCCCAAGGTCACATTCAAGAGAGGGATTATATTAAAAGGAGTTATCGCTCAACACTCCAAGACTTCACTGAAGCATGACGGAGAAGGTCACGAGTATATTAAAACCTGCAACAGAGACCAAAAAGTCTTGTGTCTGATTTAGAGGTGAGACTATCATGGTTTCAAAACCTCGTTTGATTTAGGCTAGGAGAATCTTGACCAGAGGCTCGGGCTGAGTCCTGCATTTTCCAAATCAAAACCCGTACAGAGAAAGAGGATTTGTTCTTGTAAGGAGGACAAATTTTGTTTTCCACATGTTACTTTCCTTTGCCCATCGTGGGTGTGTTACAAAAAGAAAAGAGCGCTTGCATCTCTCTGGTTCGAATAAGAACTTGGAAATAAGCTGGTTCTGGGAGAAAGAATTTTTTGGCAATTTTTCCATTCCAAGATGATAAACTGGGATGATTAGTGACTATGGAAGTACTTGTGCATACCTCCTTATTTGGTATAGAGAAAATCGATGGCCAAGATCCTATGGGAGGAGGAGAGTAACCTTCGTCCCTGACTATCGCTAAGTAAGAAGAAAGAGTATCTCTCAAAGAATCCTGGTCTATCCCAAGGGTGGACAAAGTTAAATCCATTTGGGAGTGGTTGTTTCTATGGTTGGGTGGAAATAGGAACCCCTTTCAGCAGTCGGTTCACGAATTCTAATTTTCTGATAAGTATTTTCATACTCTGTGTATTGAATTGGAAATGATGATTGAATATATTTATATGTCTATGACTGATCTATATAATGAATTATTAAGGTAGTGTTGTCCCTTGACCAATTTTTGAGGATCCTTGGTCATTTTTTACCATTTTGGGACTTCGACAGGCTGTATAAGGTGGAGCACAAATCGAATCGAAGATCGCGATATCTCGACCCCTCTTTAGGGATTTTTGGGTTTTGGGAGTATGTAATGGGTATGAGCATATCATCCCATGGGTTTACCCATGATTAGGCCTATTTTGTAATGTATAAATAAGTAGCTAGGTGATGTAAGAAGAGGCCAGAGGGCTAAGTGCTAAGTGGTAATTGCTTTGTGCATACTGTGTGAGGCTTGCAGAGCTAAGTACAAGTAATTGTAAGAGACTGTGAAAGGATTTGTGCTATAACTCAAGGAAGGAGGATCTAGTGAGGTGTGCATATCTCTTGTCCTCTGCAGAGTTGATTTTGAGGCTTTTTGCATGTAAGAAGATTGATCAAAGATAATAAAGAAGACTAAGAGTTGGTGGACGTAGCCCTAGGGTGGGGGTGAACCACGTATATCATGTGTTATGAATGATTTGTGCTTTATGATTGCTCTCTTGTTTATATGCTTAATGTGTTGTTAGATGATAGATGAATCTAATATGATAGATTTGTGCCGAATAATGTGAATGAATGCTAGATCTTATTTATGTTGGTATGCTTAGTGCTTGAGTCTATTGAATCTATGTGAATACTACACAGATATTTTGCTAGGGTTTAGATGCGTTGTAAGATAAGACTGGATATTGATGAATCATAATTGTTAAGTACTCTGCTAAGGTATTACAATCATAGATCTGTGTCCCAGCTAAGGTTGCAGGCATCTAAGTCCTGCAACCACCCCTACCTCTACCTCGGTTGAGACTTAATATGATTCGCAGGTGTTTCCGAAAGGGCAGGTAGTTAGGGTTTTGTTGGTGCATTGTTGTAGCGTTGAACCCTGGGTCTTCCCCTATACCAATAGATAGAAATATGTATTGTCCCTCTGTGAACCCATGCTTTTGAGTGGTCTTATGCTTGCCTCAACTTAGCATCTAGAGATCTATGCGATGTAAGTCTGCAAGAGTGTCGGGGAAGGATTTACTGGGATGCTTAAGTCCTGTCGACCTCTAAAATATACCTTCATGGGAATACTAAGTTCAAACCCCATGGAAGAAGGGGGACTCCCTTAGACCTTTCCCTCATGTGACCAAGGGCTCATACTCGTGTCCTTAACCAATTCACAGCTAAGATATTAGCACGTATCCCACGATATTTTTTGAAGGACCCATGTGATTAAGGTATGGGAACCTTGTGCTAGGCCTGAAAGGATCTAATCTTTTATGGCTTTGAAACTTCGAGAGTTCGAAGCTCCAAAGTGTTTTGACCTTACCATTTGTAAATCGGTTGAAGGAAACTAATTTTTATGGTTACCCACAAGGTTGATCGGTGCTTGGCAGACTCCCTAACCATGGCAGATAGACCTACCCAACTGTTAAACCTTGATCCATTCATCAATCACAATGTAATGCAAGCCACAGATCTGAGGGTATTCGGGAGTCCCCTTGGTCATTGGATATATGTCGAGGTAGCTTTGGGGAAGTCCTAATTGAGGAGAACAAATATGTTATAGCACCAAACTCCCTGAACGTTGGAGTTACAAAGAGATGAGAATCGTGGATCTGGGGAGTTCATTAAGAACCCATCTTAACTGTTTGATCATCCAGTGAAGGGACCCACATATGGTACTTCAACGAATTCCTACTTTGGGAAAGTGTAGCGTCCATGACACTGAAACCTATGAATGTCAGAGATGCAAAGTGACAAGGACCGTAGATCTAGGGACACTTCAAGATCTCCCCTGACCATTAGATCTAGACCATGGTTAGCCTAGCGTTGACCACTTCGGGAGCAAGGAGGAAACCACACCATGAATTCCCTTAGTGTCGAAGTTACGAAGTAACGGAGGCCATAGATCAAGGGATCTACATGGACACATCTCGACCATAATATATAAGGGTGTAGGAAGGCCATCAGTCTGGAGTGATGTGGCACAATGATGTCACACAAGGTGATGTGGAGCCACATTGGACACGCCATGTGTTTTCTGGATTCGTACGTTTAGCAGACCCTATGTGCCCATTAAAACGTGACACATGTCACCCATCATAGGGGCCACATTTCATCTCTTCCTTACTACGTTTCACCCTTCGCACTTTCTTTCTTGGTCCATTTGGCGAGTGGAGTGCTCAGGACCCACCTATCCTTTCCCCCTCATTTGGTATGTCACAACATGTGAGGGTGGACCCTTCGGGATTCCAGAACTTTGAGACTCCGTAGGTTTGGGTTGCAGTGACATGGGTAAGTTGAAAGGACCGAAGCTCGGATCCAAGTGGATATATTTTTGGATCCTTCGGGAATTGAGGAATTCAAGAATCTGGAGGATAGGAGTGCAGAAAGGAAAAGGGGCATTCAGCGTCAAACGTCAAAATCCCCTCTATCTCATGTGTTAAATGAATACCATGTCTCGTCATTGGATTGGATAATGGATGGACCTTCCCCATGGATGTAGGAACTTGGTTTTGGTGCAAATGAGGTGGATCCATGTGGGTGCCACATGGCCCATGTCTGATAATTCCAAAAGAACTTCGGGAGGTCATAACTTGCAATCCAGAGCTCGGTTTTGAGTCAAGTAGTAGTCATTAGAAAGATATGGTTGATTAGAAGAGGATGAAGATATTAGGAAAAGGCTTCAAGTTGATTAGAATAAGTGAAATTTTGATGCCCCGTCCCTAGATAAGGTACTTAGGGGTCGGGCGTGTTACATAATCACAATGGAATTAGTACTAATGTGTCATGATATCATCTGTATATGGAGAATATGTGTTTGATATGAGCAATGAGTTTAGTTGAAACATACTAGTATCACTATAGATTACGAGAACAATATGGTTGAATAAGAGTGATTAGGTAAATATGATAACCTTAACCCAATTCAAACATTTAAATAGTTTGTAGTTATTTCCATAAATACATAGAAAGATACGGGAAGACATAGGTAGGTACTCTAACCCAAATGAACAATTACCAGTAGAGGGGATTAAAAATGATCATTTGTCCATCATCGGTATTGGCTTTACATGCTTCCAAAGGGAAACACCTAGCATATACGTCTTCTTGGTCACCTTTTTCATTAGATGGTAGTGGTTACAGAAGTGAGTAGTAAGTAGGACCTCTAGTTCTAACTATATTTAAACCTATTGAATAGAAAAGATATCGATCTCTCCCTTGATAGTTGTAATTCTCAAGCTAGGAAACCGAAACTGCTTGCTTTTGCTCAATTGAGGGGGCCTTCTCCTTGTGGCTACCTCTATATTTGTATTTATTTACCTATGTACCACTCGATCATAAAAGGATTATGTAAGTTACTGAACCAATCACTTGTCCCTTCCTTCTCTTTGAAGAACCACGAATATGTATTGTATGCATGAGTTGACAGAGTGTGTTTGATTGGGTGAATCTAGGGCCAAACAAGAAAACCCAAATAGCAAGCGTGTAGAAGTAGATTCAGTTGTTTCCCTTGCCTAATAAGTGGTTAGAAAAACTATTGAACCTAAATAATCTATCAAACATTATTTCTCTTGACTTACCGGCCCACCATAAAGTATTTGAGGGAAGAACGGTCCCAGGTGAAAGAAACAAACACCCGATGACACATCATTTGTATGGTAGGTATTGGTTGCTATTAAGGAATTGATTGATTTTGAACAAGATGGATATGGGTTCTAAAAGGCCAAGGAAAGGAACGTGACTCAAAAAAGATAGATTCATTCCATTCACTTATCAGTAAGTGTGGTTCATCTTTGTTCATTCAATTAACAAATAATTATGAATCTATATATACACATATTTTTGGAATTCATTCAATTGCCTAATAAATGAGTGTAACCTACCCTCACTCACCATTCACTCCCGACATTCATATATTATTTGATAATGAAATCTACTATGAATATATAGATAATTCTAGTGGGGGTCAAATATATATAGGTGGGATCCCTCCCATCGAGGGAATAGGAGTGATAATAACTCATTGGTACTATGGGCACAGGGTTGCATTTACCTTTTTCACCCTGTATTGCTCCTACTATGGGAGAACACCTACCTGAATGAAGCATCCTTTTCCCCCCTTTTCACTAACCAATGGATGGACTAGATTGGGTTGGGTAACCCTACTTAGGTACAAACATCATGAGAGGGGAAATATCTGCATTGATTGGTGGTTGGGCACCACTAAGAAACTGTTTTGAAGTAGCCAACCTGCAACTACCTACCTATTGAATATATCTCCAGGGAGGAAGGTGTCTTCACTTTGAGTTCAAATGAACCTAGTTTTTCAATCTCTATCCATCCTACCATATCAATCTCATGGGTCACCTCTTTCTGACTATCAAAAAAACCTCGTCTGCCGACCTACTAATTAGTAGTAATTACTATTGTGTTTAGGATACCTACCTGTTTCACAGAGGACACTACATTTTACCTTAGCGAGGTCTATAAAATGTAAATCCTCAGGAATGCATGAAATCGGGTGTACAAATCTTGGTCATCATATCACTTCTCAGTATAACACTATCTATATGGTAAAAACAACCATATGAAGGTTCGAGCAAAAGACACATTCCCTCTAACTATCACATGACTTAGTGGTCGAAACAAACACATTTGATTCTATATCCAATGATCCGGATTATTTTCGTAATGAAATGAAAGTAGAGATATTACAATGAAATACTCATAAAAAAAATTAGAAAGAGAGAGATACAGCAATACATGATTTCTATTAATGAAAGAAATGTACAGAGACTATAAAAATATAGTGTTAGACTCGCTAGAATGGTGGCAGTTTTATCTCTGAGAAGAGATGTGATGACTACGCTCATTCGCAAGAAGATCATTACAATGAGGCTTTGAAGGCCTTTTTATGATAAACATGAATTCCAAAACCATAGACATCCAAAAACCTAACCCTAGGAGATAAAGCACCAAAAGTCATGTGGGCCTCGTTGGGGTAAGTTAGTACATTAACTTCGTAGGTTCATAACATTTTCATACGATCTTCGTTTTAGGTGTGTGATATCCCTTGGAAAGGTATTTTTGAGAAATACATATTATGTCATCAAATTCTAACTCTGTCTATATTTTGAATGTGGAAAGCCAAGAAAACACTATTTAGAGCCCCAAAATGACCTTGGAAGTACAAAAATATGTAATGACATGGAAACTTCCAAAATAAGCTAGTTGGAATAGGTGGGTGACCACCAATATCCACTTGGAGGTTGTGTAGGGATTCAAGACAACCCTGTAAGTGCATAACCAATAATTACAAAGAAACATGTTGAACTGAAAACTATCCAAATGAGCCAGTTGGAATTTGGAATGGGTGGGTGGCCACCAATATCCACCTGGATCAATCCTCCCCCCCTTGGAAGCAATGGTATTGATTACATTGAGTTACTGGGGAAGAGGGGAAAGCATTTTCTGAATCAGAATCTTGGTGATCTGCATACCTTGTTGGAGAAGTTGTGTTGCTTGGTCTATGGAAGGTTGTCACAAACCTGTTTTTGGTGGGGTTGAATCTTTTCCACCAACCTATTGTCTCTAGGCTTGATGGGGCATTATGTAGGACCCAATGTATGTGAAGAAACAATATATTCTTTCTCTTCTGCAATCTGCTTCTACTAGATAGAAGGTGTTGAGGCTGCAGTGGTTGTAGTGGCCTTTCGTGCATCCTTTGAACAGATTATGAAGAGGATGAATTTCACAATAAGATACATTACCTTGCGACACTGTTTTGGTGGAACAATAGTTGGAAATACCTTTGGTATCTGGTAGAGATGACCCCCCAGAGTAATAATGACACTACAGGGTCAAGATTCATAAACAGCATGATGTTTCCACATATATGGTTGGCCCAAAAAAACATCACATACATAAAGAGGGGAAACATCACACACTACCTCATCCTTGAAGGCTTGGATGCCATAGGACAGTCGACACCGATGGATGACACAAAGATATCATCCCTGGTGAAGCCACCCAATGTTGTATGGTTGTGGGTGTGGTGTCGTCGACAACACCAACTGTTTGACAACCTCAGTTGAGATGAGGCTCTTATGGTTGTCATTATCAACAATGAAATGCAACGAGGTCCCCTTCACCCACATCTGTGAATGGAAGAGGTGTTCCCCCTCTTCATGATCTACTAGTTATTTTAGTTAAATTATTATGGTTGCGACAGTAGCAGCGGGGTCTACGTCGATGATCTATTTGTTTTCAATATTTTATGGATCAAATTCTGAATCAAGTTCTGGCTCCTTGTTTTTTACCTCGACCACCAATTACTGTTTAGAGCAGCATTCTTCGATGTTGTGCCAAGGGATTTTATGGTATTCACACCATTTTCTCATGTCCTTCTTCGACTTCTCATTAACCTTCTTGTGTTGCAGCTTGGACTGGTTGTCCTGAGAGTGGCCATCTTTTCTTTGTCCCTTTTTTTGTGGGTCGGGGCTGCCTTTTCCCTACTTCAGCTGTGAGGAGTTTTCAAATCCAAACTCTCTCCTAGTCTGCTTAAATTTATGCTTGATATTGACACCATATCTATAAGTCGTACCCAGTGATGCAATGTCCATAAACTCCATTTTTTTTTAATGTATCTATGTAGAAATTCGTCGTATTTGAGCATGAGATGTCATTCAGAGTCTTTGATACCCAATTTGGTGCACAAGGTATGGAAAATTTTGGTGAAATATGGTATTGTCTGGTCCCTTTCCTAATATAGGGTGGTCCATCTTGTGTACTGGTCCTCGTAGCTTCCAACATGGTAGTATTGTTCTTTAATGGCATCCCTGAAGGAATCCCACATGGGGGTGACCAAAAATATTGCAAATTCCTTTATGTCCCTTTGCTCAGAGTAAGTATCCCACCATTCCTTAACATGTGGGACGGCCTTGAGGAGTGAAAAAGTAATATTTTCCCTATCAAAAAAATTATGGACCGAAAAATACCCTTTGAGCAAATTCATCCATTTATCTATAGCATCTTCATCTATCAATCCTTCAAATAATAAAATATCAAAATTTACCTATACATTGAAGGGGTTTGCATGGCCACTTGATGAATATGTGTCTCTTGTGGGTAGTTGCCGAAGGATCTATGAAAATTTGTCCATCATTTTGTTCCTTTGTTGCGCAAGGGCTTCCACCAGCAAAATTTTAAAAGGATCTCCTGCTCCATCATCTTTATTTTCATCCCTAATGGGTTGTTGTCGGGCTCGGCATGACCGATCTTGCAAAGGCTCAACTGGTTTGAGTCCCAAATTCTTGTACCCAAATCTTGTCGGGGACATGCACAAAGAAAAATAAATCAAGATCATATTTCTCTGATACCACTGATCTAGATTATTTTTGGAACAAAACAAAAGTAGAGATATTACAATGAAATACTCATAAAAATTTCCAGAAACAGAGAGATACAACAATAAACAATTTTTATTAATGAAAGAAATGTACAAATACTATAAAAATACAGAGTTTCAGACTCGTTATAATGGTGGCAGCTTTATCTCCGAGAAGAAATGTGATGTCTATGCTCATTCGCAATAAGATCATTACAATGAGGCTCTAAAGGAATTTTTTTGGTAAACATGAATGCCAAAACCCTAGACATCCAAAAACCTAACCCTAGGAAATGAAACACCAAAATTAATGTGGGTCCCGTTGGGGTAAGTTAGTACATTAACTTCCTGAGGTCATAAATTTTGCATATGATCTTTGTTTTAGGCGTGTGATAGCCCATTGTAAATGAATTTTCGCGAAATACTCATTATGCCATCAAAATGTGACTTTGTTTATAATTTGACTATGGAAACCCAAGAAAATATTGTTTAGAGCCCCAAAACGGACCTGGAAGTACAAAAAGATGTAATGACATGGAAACTTCCAAAATAAGCTAGTTGGAATAGGTGGGAAGCCACCAATATCCACCTAGAGGTTGTGTAGGGCTTCAGGACAACCCCGTAAGTGTAGAACCCACAATTACAAATAAATGTCTGCATTATAGAGAAACGTGTTGAACTGAAAACTTTCCAAATGAGCTAGTTGGAATTTAGAACAGGTGGGTGGCCACCAATATCCACCTAGATCATCCAACCTCTTTCCATAGTAACAAACCCATTCTTTCTAACCTTGGAAACAACCAGAAAGAAAATGTGCTACCCAAACTATTTGTTATACAAACCCAGTAGCCCACCTGTGCCCTGGGTGGGAAGCCATATCAAACCAATGGATGGAGGACATGACGAAACAAACCTAGGAACAACCAGAAATATTGTATATCTCCACATAGTTACAATCGGTTTCCTACCTATTCAATTTTCCTCTAGGATAGAGAAATCCCACACTAGATGCAAATATTCCTACTTAATGATAGGAATATCCTCACTCACTCATAACGTAGTAGTGGGGGGTGGATTATTCCTTTTGTGCCTGAATTCATTTTTCCATTAACTAAGTATATCAAATGTAAAGGTAGTTATTGCTAGTCTGAAGTACCCATAGATAGTATTCACTTAGATCCATGCATGCACCTATATTCCTCTTTCTCAGAAAAAAAAAATAAAAGTTGGTGGGTCGAGGAAAGGATGATTGTTGAAGTGGATGAGTTCGTTAGAAAACCACCTGTGGGGTGGGTAGTGTAACCCCATAGTATAGATCCCCTCATCATTAAATATCTCTTTTGAGTATAAGGGGAGGTATCCCTAGCTTCCCACATCCATATAGACATGGTGACCATGTTATTGAATCAAATCATCCACTTGGTTGTTCTCGGGGGAAGGATTCACTTCCTCGACAACAACCCTAGTGTGAATCTCCTTTCATAGATATAGATATAGATGTTGATATTCCTATTGCATGATGATTTGGATCATCATGGTTTCCTACAATATCAATATATATGGATGATAATAGGGTAGGAATATTGATTCTCAATACGAGCCACCCATTAGGCTGGGGTGATAATGGTGGGGTTGGTAGTAGTGGCACAACAACACTAGTTAGTTCTAGAGTGGGTGAGGAGAGGGGAAAGGGAAATTTTGGGGGGTTTTGAGGGATTTCCATCGGAAGTCAGGTTGGAAGTTGTGAATAGTAGTTGAGTTTCTTATCAAGAATCACTCACAACCACACCACTATATATGTAACATTACAAAATAAGTCATTATGGTCTGAAAGGAATGATGTACGCTCATTTATTCGAAGGTGGAAAAAGTGGTAGGGGAGCATGATATTGTTACCTTCCAAAAAACTAGGCACCCATTCAGACAAGTTTTAACTTGTACGCCCATGTGGTCAGTATGGAAGGGGGGTTTCACGTGACCCTCCAGACCCCCATGTGCCATTCATTGGGGTGAGGAGGTCCTATCCACAAACCAGGTTGATCTTTCCTACAGCATAACATACAAACACCATGCATGAAAGTTCACTGAAACATTGTTGACCATAACCATACGTCGTTAGGGGGATCGCCCCAAATATTGGCCGCCTCCAAATAGAAATAATATCATATATTATTTTTGGTCTACCATCTCACCACTATGAAATGCACTCAATGGTGGGGTGGGTTGGTGGCCTATGGTCAGTCATGAAGAGAAATTTTAATCATTTCATCTCATTAGGTAGCAACATCTGGGGGTGAGAATCCACTATTCCCATCCTTTCTAGAGTAAAAATCACAACTATACTCGATCTATCTGGAACTAGCATCGTATCGTAAATGAAGGAGAGAAGACGCCATTGACCCAACTCTACTTTCAAATGCTACATTTATCAATCAAACTGAACACAAAATATCTATCTCTACCCTAGGTATATGGTAGGTAGGTAAAACACAGGTATACTCCATACGAATGATCGTCTCTTAGGTAACCCCTTTCCCCCATGACAAAATCATCCAATCCATCCTTCGGAATCGTCGGGGTAGGTGGCGACTAACCACCAAATCCTATTATATCACTGAAGGTTCCCTTTCAATAGCGCAGGCCTCACTACACTTGTTAGTCAACCAACCAAAAACATATGTACCCTGCCCAATATACCCAAAGACTTCATGTTTGTTTGAACCCACCTTATTCGGTTCGTAATGAATTGAACTATCCTTCTGTTTCTTTCGAATTGAATGATGATAATATCAACCATTCAAGTAAAAAACCTAGTGGGCCATTCAATACGATGAATGGGTCTAGCTATATCATTACTGATTCCAACCCACCCCACAAGGAAGGAGGGGCTTCACCAACTAAGGGTTTAGACTCTATTTCGATATGGTTGTACTTAGTATGAAGAAAGATCAATATATATTGGGATTTGTTCTCAAATGAATGAACCCAAGCCCACCATAGGTCAATGAATGGAAAAGGTGATCCATCTCAATGCAGTAATTCGGAGAGAGAAATCATGGTCAAACAACTAAGGGAGAAACCATCATGTCACCCACCTACCCAATGAAAGTGAATTGTTAGATGGTTGAACCCATAAGGTGGTTATTCCAAATAATAGTCCATCTTTATTTCCAGAATTCATTCAAGCATGAAGTATTAACATATATGAATGAGATTTCATTTATGTGCATGAAGAAAGAGAAACCAACATCTCTTATTGAATTCTGTATCAGTCATTTTAATTTATTTCTCATCTCCTCCTATAGGGAGCCAAATGGAATAGGAATCTGGAAAGGATGCCACCCACACATTTGGTTTTTGGAGCATCCATCTATCTCATGATATGGTCATTCACCTCTATTATCTAGGTGATTTTCTACATCTCCCAATCCATCCAAAAGTATATTTCCCATCATCCATCCATATTGGAGCCCCATCAATCAGCCATTATATGTTCCATTATACATGTTTCTTTAATACCCCTCATTAGACAGTGTTGGCATAGGGGCATACCCAGGGTTCAGCTCCAAGAGTGCACCAACAAGCCCTAACTATTAGCCCTTTCGGCTACACCTGCAAAGCAGATGTAGTCTCACCCGAAGAAACTATGGGGGGGTTGCAGGACAAAAATGTCTACAACCAAGGGAAATATCAATTGGATCCAATACTAGAACAATACAGAATGCATATATCACTTATCATCTTATATCTATTCCATACATCTATCAAATATACCACATCAATGCAATAACAGTATATCAAGGTAAAATAACACAATATCAATCACACACACATGACAAATATACGTGGTTCACCCTCTCTCTAGGGATATGTCCAGAGAACTATGCTCTATGATATATTAAGATGAAAGCATACAGTTCTGATATGCACTCTTAACCAACAGATATTCTCTCTTCTCTCTATCTCTCCCCTCCCTGCGCACCTAGTTGCAGGGTTGATCTGCGCACCTAGTTGAAGATCTTACAATACTAGAAGGATCTTCACTCAACACTTCTCCCTCTTTCAACAATAATCACTCATATCAAACAATACAACTAGATCCAACAACCTCAAACCGAATGAACCCTCTTCCCTCATATAGGTTCTTATTTATATGTTACAATCACTCACTGACATTCTTAGGCCGAAACCTAGGTGTCAAAACCCTAGATACCAAAAACCTAGGTGTATAAAACCCTAGGTCAACTTGACCGGCATTTTCAGGGCTTCGCCAGCCTATCTTTCCTTCCTTCTCGCGTGGGGCTCCAAAGAATCTAACGATGGAATTTCCTGCTTGTTGAGTCATACACAGTCCTTCTTCCTTGCTGACCTATCATCCTCGATCTCCTCATCCAATCAGCTTGCTTTCTCAGGATTTGCTCCATATTTTCTTCTCTTTTTCTTACTTCGACCCAGTAATAGTCATTGTGTCTTCCGTGAAGTTCTCATTTTGTATTTTCTCCCTTTTTATTTTCTTGATTCCCTAACCAAGGGCCAATAGGCCCCTAACACTCACTTGTGACTCATCCCGAGGCACTTCAGATCTGATTCTTCTATTTTACTTTGACTTCAGACTGCGTAGTGAAGCCTTTGCTTTCTTCTCTATGCCTCCTCTCCTTCCTTGTACGGACTCTCTTTTCTATGTTTGATACCCAGTTTAAACTACACCTGGGACCTAGAACCTTTTCCTTATGCTTTTCCTTAGAGCTGTGAGGTAGCTGGTTTTCATAGTACAACTTCAGTCGGCTCTCATTCACTAATCCTTCCTTCCATTTTCCCTTTAAAGTATTCAACTGCACATCTCCTCCTTCTGTAACATAAGCGACCTCATAAGGCCTGAGCCAATGCGTTCTAAACTTCCCAGGATGCTTGATAAAATTACTGTCATATACCAATACTAGATCACCTTGTTTGAATGCCTTATTCTTGATGTGACTTTCATGATAGGCCTTCTCTCTTTCCTTCTGTACCATACATATGCCACCTCACATTCCAAAAGATTATCCTTCTAGAAAATTCTTGAACCTCTTTCCTCTTTTGGCTTTCAAACGCCGCTGCACCCTACCTATATAGCAGCCTGCGAAAATCATGCAGGCCATATATAGAGCAGCCTACGGAAATCATGGATTTATGCACTGTACACTATGGGTAGCCTACAACATCCTTCTAAAAAGTAGTCTTGCAGGGGAGGAAAGAAGTCACTTTTCTTAGGCAAAAGACAATTTTGAGGGCCTGATTACATGCTTGTAAATTCATCATCAGATTGACCAAAATAATGTGTAACAGAATGCCCCCCAAAGTATGAGTTTGGAACTTGTGACGACCGAAATACTTTGTAAAATACGTGTGTAATTCAGGAACAAAAGAATGCACCAATCAAGAACCTTCAAACAAACAAGCATCTGCATAATACGATACCATATCTGAAGTAGGCATTCCCTTGTTCATACTACAAATGATTGAACTCATAAGTGTGATTCATGGCCACTAATAATACACTGTGGATCCATGTCATCAAAATGTTACATAGCCACCAAGAATACATTGTTGTTACATAGCCACCAAGAATACACTGTGGATCTATGTATGAGAAACATTCAGATGCAACCATAGCCACAAGACATACAAAGTGGATCTATGCGTCAATATGAATCATCAATATTCCATTGCAACCTAGACCATGAATGATGATATCCAGGGTCTTCAAACCCATCATCCATAAGTACGAATCTAGCCATGTGATTATAGGTGTCGGAGTCGAACATGGTCAGAAACCGCTTTATTACCAATTATTAATGAAAATCGTTAACAAGTGCGAGGGAAATCACCATTGATATCAATGAATCCCAAGGTGTTGTATTAGAATCCAACGAATGTGAATAAATGAGTTGAAGTTGAACATTCGATGGAATCTTTTGATCAGGGACCAATGATGTGAATCCACTGTCAAGAGAGAAGAAACCTGCCATTAGGGCATGCAGGGTCTAAGGTACCAAATTATTTCTAAGTCTCGTCCCTGGATAATGAGTTGAAGTCGAAAGGAAGAGACTCATCACAGGAGGGCCTTGATGTATCCCCCATCAATGACATGAAATAAGTAACAGATTTAGGATAGAGTGAAACGTGAATATGATTTGAAACTGACACAGGGAAGGCCGACATGGTAGGAATTGACAATTGCAGATGGCCGACTCAAGAGAGGGTTTATTCAGACTTCTCTTGAACATATGGATGATACGACGACAGTCTTGGTAGCCTTAACTCAAAGATGACCCAATATGTAAACTTGTAGAAAGTCAGACGAGAGACAAATGGATTTCCCAACCTGGATTCAAATGATAAAAAGGGGGTGTCATGTTCAAGAGAGACTAGTACTACCACTGACACGGATACATAGACACATTTGTTTCCCAAATTTCCCCCCACCATTTTTTGGTGAGTACCTCTTTATTTTTACACAAGATTGAGGAGGATAACATATTCTTGTAATGTAAGCTCATCCTCCGGATGAGTCCCTTGGAGTATTTTTAACGAACCCTAAGAAGGAGTGGTTCGGTCCCAGGTGGGTCTTTCGATGTTTGTTTAACGAGTCCAAAGATAGAAAACTCAGGGGGTTTTCATGTTTATAGAGTCTGAAAAACACTTTAAAGAGAACTCTCTTAGTTCATTTTTCATAAAATAGTTCGACAGGACCGAAAAAGTGATAAACTATCGCCCATCGAACGTTTTATTCAAATACTTTTACGAGCGTGAATAGAACAAGGTTGCGCGGCAATCTTTTTCATTTTTATGGAGTGTGAAAAGAGCTTAAATGATACTCCATGTGTGTCTCTTTTCGTGTTACCATGACGAGTACGAAAAGACGATAAAAGTATACTTGGTTGCGTTCTCATAAATTTCCAATCACGAGAACGAACGAAGAGTGAACTCGAGGTTTTACTAAAAAACCCCAAAAAGTATTGATATGTGTAATGAAGAAAAAACAAATTACGGAACAAACATCCATACTCTGTTAATTAGGACCCTAGTCTTCTTCCTGCAAGAAACAAGACACTCATGAGACTATTATACTTGAGGGTTTATATCCAAATACAATTATATAATTTAAAATATTATGAAAAAAGGTAAAAAGTGAAATAAATAAGAGTAAGAGTTTTTTTTACCATTTCATTTGTATTTGGTCAAGAACTTGTCTAAAAACCCCTTTTTCACTTGTATTTGGTCAAGAATTTTATTTGAGTTCGACTGTCGATTTCGAGGAGCACAGGTGACCTTTTGGCGAACGATCTCCATCAAGATGGTAAGATCTTCATCCTCTTCCTTTTGAATGGATTGAAATTCGTTTTTAGTGGTTAAAAGATGTGTTTTTGGGTGAGTTTTTGGGTCGGTAGGCATGCGCTGGGGACGCAGCAGGTGACTAGTATCGGGCCCTATGTAAATCAATAATTTCCACAGGTACCCAATTGCTCACCTACGGAAATCCTGCACTGTAACTGAAGCCCGATTGCAGCGGCCTAAAACCCAAAAATAAATGCATGCGTTGGACCAAAAAGAATTCAAAAATTCATGATTAAAGTTTATAATTGTCTTCTCTCATCTCCATGTAGGTGTTTGATTGCCAAAATTTTGGAGTGGAGAGAATGAGAGCATGATGATGATGACTTCATGGCTTTGAATGATATGGGAACCATCAATGCCCTTCGACGGTGTGGCTTGTTGAATTTCTTCAAGCTCCAGGGAATGAGAGCCCAACTGAGACTATTAGAGTACTTGGTCCACATGTGGGACATGAACCAACAAGTGTTTCATGTGGGTATCCATGTTCTTTCCTTGGACATCAAAGATATTTACTTTTTTACGGGGCTATCCCGTCGAGGGGCACATGTGACCCTAACAGGGGGTCGAGGTGATGGCTTGCCGATGAGCGATTACATCTGTCAGGATTGTGAACCTAAGGCAAAGAGGCGCGAAGGTAAAGTGGCCATCAGAGGAGTTTAGGATCTGACTCTCAGGACCATTCTCTTTACTATTTCATGGATGGTGGGAAGTGCTTCGCTGCACATGTCCCTCCAAATTTATTTTCAATACGCCATTGAATGTACAGAACCTCAGGTGTTCAATTGGTGTGATGATGTGCTCCACAGTATGAAGACACAACTCACTAAAAGCAAGAATGGAGACCTAAAGCAGTTTGGGTATGGGTCAATGATCCGTAGGATCTTTTAACTGATTATGATTGAGTTTTAAACTTGCATGAATAATTTAACCATTTGAGAATTTAATGAAAGAATGAGGAAAGAAGAGTATTATGACATTCAAAACACATATGCAGATCTGAAAAGAATCATAAACAGCAAACCATAAGAACGCAGGTTGATAACGGAGTTCGGCACAATGTTTGCCTACGTCTCCGAGCCTTTTCTTTGTGGGGGAGGCTTCTTTATTTCTGCTCAAGTGCTCAAAATTACATCTCAGCAATGCCAAATGGCTACAAGACTGATCTGGTCTTGTTGTCCCAAATCTCAAGAACCCTGCAAAAGAAACGGCATGCAAAACTGATGCTCCAAGCTCCCAGAAACGATCTGACAGTGTTTCCACCTCAAAGGTTTCCCTGCATCAAACTGACTTTGGCTTGAATTTCCTTCAGCATAACTCTGCTCTGAATGACTGTCCATTGGCCTCAAACAGGCCTGGTTTATATAGGATTGGAGTTGGTTTCACATCCCCAACTTCCTCCAAGAATCAGGCCTCCAAAAATGCCCAATATCCCCCAAAAATAGAAGAAATCAATTAAAAATAGGCATATAATCAACAAAAAACCCAAACTGTTATATAAAACCCACTTTTGTATAGTTGTTGGGTGCAAGCCCCCTCCATCGCACGCGCCCCTCGATTCCTGGTCACATGTATCGGCCATATGGCCACGCGCTAAGGTGCGGGCCCCTTTTTATTGGCCCTGCTCCGGGTCATATGGCGCGTCAAAAGGAACCACGGGCTTGTTATAACCCCCCTCCGCGTGGTATGGGAACAACCCCGGTCTTGTGGCGCCCCAATAGGGCCACGGGCCAAATAGTATAACAGCCCCGTGCCCGTTTTAACTCTGCGCCATTGGTCCTGTGTGATAGATATGGAACCGAGGGCTGGGACTAAGCCCCGGCCCTTTTTCCCGCGGTGTGAAGCCAAATGTTAATTCAAATACACAATTTTCCGTTCGTTTACCAAGAATCACCGGTGGGCAGCCCGGTTAGCCCGTCGTTGTGAGTTTATTCGACTTCCGGAGGTCATGGGTTCGAAACCCCGGCCGAGCCACCAAACCAATTTTTATTGAAAACCAACGAACCAATAATGGGGTGCCACGTGGCAGCCCTTGAGTGGGCCACGTGGCACCCTTACAAACCAACCAGATCATGCCACGTGTCATCACGTGATTCGCCCACATCTGCCGCCATGTCGACTTTGTCGTACTCTCTGTCACTTGCCGCCATACTGCCATGTCATCCCATGTGTCTTCCCCTTCATCGTGCCACGTCAGCAGATGACGTCATCCTGCCACGTGTCACCCTGTGAGTGGTGACGCGTGTCACCTCCATACTGGTCCAACCGTACGCCGAAAATGCCAAATCCACCTGACACGTGTCGTGTCCTGGTGATGCCACGTGTCCTCCATACAGATCTACCACATGTCACCTTCTGGAGCCGCCACGTCAGTTGTACGGTCATGACACGTGGACTGTACGGACTGTACAGTCATCCCCTTTTTTTGCCTGTTTGACTTTTCGGACAGAACGCAATATCTTCTCCATACAGACTCCGTTTGACGAAATAAATATACTGCCGGAATCAGGAAGACGAGACGGACGCAATGGCACAGATTGCGTCACATTCCGAGCACTTTCATTTTTGATCATTTTTCAAGCCCTATCAGGCTTCTGGATCCGTTTTCGGATCACACCTCCCCACAAAAAGACCTTTTGGTCCCAAAAAGGTTATTGACCAGTCAACAAGCTCGGGATAGGCCACCCGGCTTGTCCTCTGTCTCTGAACTTTGTTCTGTGCACCTGTCTCATCAAGATCAGCTGTAAGACAATTATGACAACTGAAAGCATATTGTTAGCCATTGCAACCCTGTTACATTTTACTAAAGCCACTATCATCCAAGTACCAAACATTGCTAATGATAACATCAGAAAAATGACTGCAAATGAACTGACATACTTGAAGTATTTTCACGACATGAGTTTATCTTGAAGCAATTTATGATTGATTTTCCACTCAACAATCATGTCTTGTTCTTGCTTAAGATCTATTACTTCATCTGAAACAATTATTTGTTTGTCGCTTATTTGCACTGCCTTCGTTAATTGTTCCATTGTTTGAAGTTTTTTACTTTCTTTAACATGATGAGCATGCACTACATAGTCATGACATTCTTTAGTGAACTGATACTGATTCTTAGTCCTGTAGAAGATTGCTTTACGATCATACAAGTACGGACTACCTAAGACGATGCCACATGCTTTTAACGACACTACATCACAAGTTACTTCATCCAAATACTTATCTGAAATTGCAAATTTAATTGTGCATTGCCTTGTTATATGCATCTGATGATGATTGCTTATCCATTTAATTGTGTAAGGCTTATGATGTGTTTGTGTTTTTAATCCCAACTTTTTAACCAACTCTTATGAGATTAGATTTGATTGAGATCCACTGTCGATTAGTGTATCTATCTTAGTGTGTTGC
>JZKD02S2024755.1:105473-116150 GCA_000966675.3 Picea glauca | reverse complement strand
GAAATAAATATATCGTCGGAATCAGGAAGATGAGACGAACGCAATGGCACAGGTTTCGTCGCATTCCAAGCACTTTCATTTTTTAGCATTTTTCAAGCCCTATCAGGCTTCTGGATTCGTTTTCGGATCAGTCAATTTTGGTGTCTTTCTTCTTAGAAAGAGTCCCTCATTTGTGGTTGCAAGTAGAGTGGGGAATACCAGCCCCATGAGACCGAAGAATGAAACAGTGGTGCGACCTTATGGCGCAACATGTAGCGAGCCCCATTGTCAAGTACAATGATGCATTTTTTGACTGGTTAAGGCCCCAATTTTTTATGATTGATGATTATGCATATGTCGGCCTGGACTTTCTGGGTGATCCCGACTTGGTTCTCCCTGAGGGATTTCAGTGGGGAGATCTTGGTAAGAAAGAAATTTTGTTCTTTATAGTGTTTTTGTGGATTTTCTAGGATATAAGATGTTTTTTGTGTTTTCAATATAAATACTAATCAAAAAAATTTGACCATGCAGATGTAGGGCCACACCGGCCTCCGGGCACATCTCTGATCCAGAGACAAGGAGAGGCACGTGTAGTAGTAGGGTGGGATGTCGACAACTATGAGGAAATGTAGTAGAACCTAGAGGGTCTGACAGTATGCATTCCTGACATCTCGATTGAGGAGATCCTGAGGCGTTATCAACGCCATACTGTAGGCATGTCCGACTCACTTAGTCAGTTACTTCTTAGAGTGGCACAGGTAGTAGTATGCTACCGTGAGAGTCATCCATGATGTTATTTTGTAGAAGCCATGGGCTTCATATTTTGATATTTTGGTCCTTGGATGGAAAACATTTGTGTAAAACATTTTATAGTTATATATATACATGAGGCTTATACCGGATTACTCTTCTTATATATACAATTTGTAATGTGTGATTGGATTTATAAATGTCTCAAATGTCTGTCTAACACATAATTAGCTAGAGCATCAGTTAATGTATTTAGACATATAGGAATGTGTTGATATTCAATATAATAAAAATAACGTTCCAAGAGGCGAATTCGTAGATATACCCATAACAAAGTAGGACTTTGGATAGTATAGACATTATTTAACTTGAGAACTACTAGCTATTAATCAAGTCATAGAACAAAGTGACGAATCCCAAGTGAAATAGCATCGTTCAATAATTCGATGACTACGCTATATTCTGCGATATTAGGCCGAGGCAAACACCTTGTAGATTGATAAGTTCATTGGTAGGTGCATAGATTTCCCAAGAATCAAAAGCTAGGTTCTAAGTACTATGGCTAGAACCATCGACGAAGCCAATATATGGTAGTGAGGACACTGACATCTGGAAACCAATTGCAACGCAAGGTAAGCAGTTGGGGGTGGAAACCAAATAACGAAAATCACACAAAAGTAACACACAAGAGTATGGTACAATAAAAGTACAAGCACTCATGCAGAGACAATCCAAGCATAGTACTTCTTCAAGTAAAGCCCATTTCTGGGTTCACTCAAAGGAATTCCATCATAATCTACTAACTTGTAAGCTCCCTTCTCTAACAATCGTTTGACGATATATGGACCATGCCACATAGCTTCAAATTTTTAGTCTCTGAGTAGATCACGATCTTGTTCATAGAGGAGAACTAGATCCTTCTCTGATAAAACATGCGGCTTCACATGCTTGTCATATTGGGATTTTATGTGTTTCTTCTGGGTTTCAATAACTAGGGTGGCATCACGACGGGTCTCATATAATCTCATAAGATACAATAGACGTTCCTCTTCAACATAGGTGTTTGGGAGAAGTTCGACAACTAGCTTCAAAGATGGTATTTCACATTCAATCGGGAAAACGGATTCAATGTCATGGACTAGTTTAAAGGGGGTAAATCTCATAGAAGAATTCACAAATTTCTGATAGGCCCATAATGCTGAAAACAACATCGTGTGCCAGTTGGTCTTATGGATTCCTATTATCTGACGAAGCATAGTGATAAGAATTTTATTTATTTCTTCAACTTGGTCGTTGGCCTGTGGATAGTAGGGGGTTGAGTTTTCATGTCGAAGACCCAACTTGTTGGTAAGTTCAGACATCATAAAGTTTCAAAAATCGCTACCATGATCAGTAACAATAGCTTGCGAGATCCTGAATCGAGTAATAATATGATTAAATATGAAAAGGACTGCAGTTTTCCCAATATTGTTGAATGTAGGCATCGCCTCGACCCATTTTGTGAAATAATCCACGACTACAATAATGTATCCATGCCCCTCTGCTGAGTGAGGGTTACATGTCATGAAATTGATGCCCCATTATATTTCATGAATGGTGTATCACTAGTGGAGTCACCAATTTTGTTATAGGATAAATCGATAAATGCGGACATAAATTAATCTCCCTATATCCACCTAGATCTAGAACAAAACAGGACAGGACGTGACATTTTCCCTAAGTTATAACCATTGATATAAGTATCAAAGAAGGAATTGATGAATTACTTTTGAGATCGCTTCCTTATATCTTTGTCATTCCCGCTTCACTACAGTGCTCTTGTGAAACCAGATCTGCAATGACACAAACCAACCAAATTCAAAGAAACTATGATAGATTCAATGAAAACTCGAACATGTGATCAAGGAGTCATGTAATAAAATAAGAATAATTTTATGGGAAAGAAACATGTTACTGTATTATATTGAATAAAAGTGGAAGATACAACTGAAATGCCTTGATGTTGCAAGTTCCCTTTTAGTGGTCCTTCGTTCCAACACACACATATACTTGTTCTGATATTTGCATGAAGAAGATCTTCAAAATCTTGATGGGAAAATGTATACCTCAAGTATCAACTGAAATAATATTATTCACGCAATCCCCAGCCTATTCTTCCAACAATCCTTTGCTCAACTTTTCTTAACTGTTCTTAACCTTTTCCATGAGAAGCCCATTATTATATAGGAGAAGTTGAAGTGGCTAAAGGGATGAGGATGATCCCACCAGATTAGAGAAGTCAGTAGGATCGTAACCATACAGATGCCACCTCACATTCCAGAAGATTCTCCTTCTAGAAACTTCTTGAACCTTCTTTCCTCTTTTGGCTTTCAAACGTCGTTGCACCCTGCCTATATAGCAGCCTGCAGAAATCCCATAGGCCATCTATAGAGAAGCCTGTGAAAATTATGGATTTTTGTACTGTACACTATGGGTAGCCTGCGACGTCCTTCTAAAAAGTAGTCTTGCAGGGGAGGAAAGTAGTCACTTTTCTTAGGAAAAAGATGATTTTGAGGGCCTGATTACATTCTTGTAAAGTCATCATCAAAGTGACCAAAATAATGTGTAACATTTGTTCACACTGCAAATCTTCATAAGGGTTGTTTCCAAGATCTTGTTGAATGCTTCAACATTTCCAGTTTCTTGTGGATGGTAAGGTGTGCTCTTCTGGTGATGGACTTAAAATTCCTCAGTCGAGGCTTCAATAGTCTTATTTATGAAATGTGTTCCTTAATCACTCATAAGGATCTTTGGGCATCCAAACCTGGTTATGATGTCATCAAATATGAAGGGTGAAGTTGTAGTTGCACTACAGTCCTTAACTGCTCTAGCTTCAACCCATCTGGTCAAGTATTTTTTTGCAGTGATGATGTACCTTGCTCATGTGCACTTTCCTAGGGGGTTTATAGGTCCCCCGAAATCAATGGCCCATTTTTCAAATGCTTGTAGGGTCAGTTGTGGTGCTAATGGAATTCCATCTCTTCTTGATGGTTTTCCAACTATTTGGCATACATCGCAGGCCTTGTAGTAGTATTTATCATCTTTGTGTAAGGTATTCCACCAAAGGCCAGCTCTCAGAACCTTCTGCGCAGTTACTTTCCCTGTGTAATTTCCTCCTGTGATGCCCTCATGAGCTTCTGCAAGGATCAATGGTCGATTTTCCTCCATAACACATCTTCTTAGTATCTCATCAGGTCCCATATTGTATAGTTGTCCAACTATAAGTGAGAAGTCTGCAACATGCACTACTAGTTGTTTCTTATGGGGAATCATATACTCACTAGGTGCCATTCATGTTTATAGGAACTAGACTATTTCTGTGAAGTGGTCATCAATATTTCTAATGGCTAGTAGTTTTGCATCCAACAGTGAATCCTCCAAACTAGTTGGCTCTTCGCCATGTTCCAACCTTGATAAGTGGTTAGGGCCTTTGTTCATTCTTCTTGGATTTACAATGATCTCAAAGTCATATTCTTGAAATAGCAGAAGCCATATGCATATTCTCCCCCCAAACACTGACTTATTGACTAAGTATTTCAGTGTGGAGTGATCAGTAAACATTTTAAAGTTCCCTCCCAACAGGTAGTGGCGAAATTGTTGTAGCGCATACATCATGGCTAACCCTTCTCGCTCAGTGGTGGTATAGTTGACCTCTACAGTTGATATATTCCCGCTAGCAAAAGCTAATGGATGATCAATCTCTCCTTCACCAGATTGTGCTAACACTACTCCTAAGGCAATGGAATATGCATCGACATGTACATGAAATTCCTTGCTCCAATCTGGAAAGACCAAAATAGGCACAGTAACCATTTTTTGTTTCAGTGTATCGAAGCTCTGTTGGCATTCTTCTGTCCAACTAAACTAACAATATTTCTTCAAAATATTCTCCATGGGTGCTGCAATCTGGGCATATCCTTTAATGAACTTCCTATAATATCTTGTCTGTCTCGGCGTAGTGTGCAGCTGTTTGACTGAAGTAGGAGGGGGTAGATCAACTATAATGGAAATTTTAGATGGATCAACTAGCAATCCCTGCTTACATACAATATGTCCTAAAAGCACTCCAAATGGTGAGAAGAAGATGCACTTCTTCATATTCAAGGCAATTTGACATTGCCTACCTTTTTCCAACATTAGCCTTAGACATTCAATATGATTCTTTAATAAACTAAAAACAGTCCAATCATCAAAATATGCTTCTAGAAATTTATGCAAAAACTCCTTGAATGCTTCGACCACCACCCTGGAAAACGTCATTGGGGCATTCTTTAATCCAAATGGCATCACTGTATACTAATAGGACCCCCATTCTATTGCAAATGTGGTCTTGTGGTGATCTTCCTTGGCAATTTGGATCTGATGGTATCCTGAAAATCCATCTGTAAAAGAATATACTTCCTGGCCTCCCACATTATCTAACACTTTGTCAGTGAATGGCGTAGGGAAGGGATCATGCAAACAGGCATCGTTCAGCTTCCTGAGATCTACACAAATATTGATCTCTCTTGTCTTTTTGTCCTGTACCACCATAGGGCTAATCCACTCTGACTCTTCCACAGGTTCTATAATCCCTGCTTCCAGCATTTCGTCGAGCTCAATATTCACTTTCTCTTTGTACTTAGGGTTCAGTCTATAGGGTCTCTGTTTGACTGGTCTTGCATCTGGCTTCAAAGGGATCCTCATCTCTCCCATAGGCCCTTTAATTCCCTTTGTATTAGTGAACTTGGTTGGAAACAAGTCCTGATATTCATGCAGTAATTATGTGATCTTGTCAATAGTGGCAGCATCCCAATAACCTCCAACATTTGTAATCTTTAGGGTCTATTTTGTTCCAATATTGACCTTCTTAATATTGATTGGTTATCCAATGAATGGTAACTCAACTCCTGTTCCTTCCACATCTCTTTGGTCTTATTTTTTTGCAATGTTCACCTTTCTCGGATCATCATCTTCATCAACATTGATATTGTAATAGCCTTGTAGTTTCTGGAGAGGCACAGTCCATTCGTCCTCTTCTTGTTCCAAAGGAAGGCTAGATGCCTCCTCGAATACTTTTTGTCTCACAATATGTAATTCTTGATATACTGAAGGATATTGACTTTCAAATAAGAAGGTGGTTCTAAAATTCTAAGTCATACCTTTCCAATCTATAGTGATGAGGCATAGCTTTGCTTGAAGGTACCAGTTGATAGGTGTCATGACCAGTTTGTTTATGAATTTGTGTACCCACTGTTCTTAAGGAACGTTGCTCTAGGATTTCTTGCAGCTTCTCACATGGTCCTTTGGGTAGCTTCAACCTATGTACTGAACTTCACGTCCTTCTACTTGTGCTAAGAACCGCGCTATCATCAAGGTATGACAATGTACCCAATATGTAATATTTCTTTTGTGTGTCCCACACCATCTTGTTGGGGTTTCTTTCAGGGCCTCATTCATCGACAACAATCTTTGTTGCATTGGAACACTTTCTTCAAATTTCGACCAGAATGTTTCTAAAGGATTCAGACCATCAAAGGTGGGTAAGTTACATACTATTGTGTCGATCCAACCAACTTCTCTGGTTAATCTAGCACATCTTCTTGTAGATACTTCATACATTTTATTCTTCTAGTTCTCCAGTGCTTCTTCTGAGTCTGATGAACATGTGTTGTAACTTCACCAACTTAGGTTTCCATCGGCCGTAGGATTAATGTAATCATGTTGTCTGGTTGTTAGTTTGTATATGTTTTCCAGATCATATGTCTGGTCTTCTTCTCTGATGGGCTCTATGTATCGTTGACCTTCATCTGGATCTAAGGGTGCAATGACCCTAAGGCCATCTTTTTCAAAATTCATATGTATCTTCTTTAAATCAACCACAGTGGAATTATTGAAGGCCCAATCAATTCCTAACAGTGCAGGGTAAGGGAAGTTTTCATCAACTATCTCAATTACCTCAAAATATGCAAATGTTCTTACTCCATCGATGTTCATAGGGACATGTTCCAATCATCCAAAGGGGTTGGTAGCTTGTTGATTAGCCATCCTAAGCCTGATATTGGAATATATCAACTTTGGTTTTCTCATCAATGCCCAAGTTTGCTTCGTCATGACATTGACCTCCAACCCTAAGTCTAGGACCACATAGTCTATATCATATTCTCCTATTTGAGAATTCAAGTGTAATTCCTTATTTGTCCTTCTCTTTTTAGTGATTTTGTGCACTGCCCTATTCAGTAAGGGGTCAGTCTTTCCTAGCTCATAATGTCTGATTAAATTTTGTAGTTCTTGGATAGCACTCTCATCCTGGATCAACTTAACACAAGTATATAGAAATTCCATGAGCTTGCTTACCTCTTTTCCTTCTCTCGAAGAAGTAGACCGATCAAATGCATAAGGCATTCCATACTCTCTTACTTATTGTCGTGTCTTTGATGAATAACCTTGGTCTCCTTTGAACTCTTTTCTTGCCTCAAATATTTTTCTTTCTTTCTTTGCATCAAAGGTTTGGGTCTTCTCTGCATCTTTCCTGACTCCTGAGTCCTCTGCAGTCTTTCCTTGGGTCAAACTTTCTTCTCCTGTAACAACACCTCCTCTAGTAATAACAGTGACTCTAGGGTCTTCTCCGCGAGGTTCAGCTTTGATAAATTGTATCTGCGGGTTCTGCTAAGGTCCTCATTTCTCTTGAAGTTTAGCTAGCAATGATGGACATTCCTCGATAATGTGTTTGAAAGAGTTGTAATAGTTGAAAGTGGTACAAGGGTTCTGATAGTCCCTTGCCAAGTGTCCTAGTTGTGTGCAGTTATAACAGATGATATGTCTTCAGCCTCGACCCATACCTCGTCCTCTAAATCAACCGCAAGGATTGAATTTTCCTCTCCCAAGGGAGTTGTACTGCATAGTGTTTCCTTCGTGTTGTACTTCACCTTCAATTTTGTATATATCTCTTGACCTTTCACGCATGAGATCATAATCCCTACAATCCCTATCATCATATCCCACAGAATTACAAAATGTGCAATACAAATTTGTGGGTGTCTGAACATATTTTTTCATGTAATAAAACTCACTGGAACGATGTATATTTCGGCATACCTTGCACCAGGCTAAGGTGACTTGCTTCAAAGGGCTCGGAGCTCCAGAGGCCAAGTATTCATGGAATAGGGGACAGTGTTCCTTGTCATGGCCCTTTGATCTTCATCTGACACACCATATGTCTTCTCTTATATCTTTTCACTTGTCTTTCTTCATATGTTCGACCTGCAAAGATAATCTAGTTCGCTGACTCAAGATCTGACTCATACCCGAGATGGATTCTCCCATAGGGGATGACTCTAGCTTCATGGTTTTTACACATTATTTTGGTCATTGTAATGATGACATCATAGACATGTGTTCAGTCTCCCAACATGGCTTTTTCTTGAGAAGAGTAGCTTCTTTCCTACCTTACAAAGATTCTTTTTAGAAAGGGTCCATAGGATGCCCATACTACATAGTATGGAAATCCATCATTTCTACAGGCTTCCCTATAGATGGCCCATGGGATTTCCGCAGGCTACTATATAGGTAGGGTGCGGCGGTGTTCCAAAGCTAAAAGAGGAAAGAGGTTTCACGAAGTTTCTAGAAGGGGAATCTTCTAGAATGTGAGGTGGCATCCATATGGTTGCAATCCTACTGGTTTCTCTGATTTGATGGGATCATCCTCATCCTTTTAACCACTTCACCTTCTCCTATATAATCATGATCTTCTCATGGAAAAGGTTAAGCACAATCGAGCAAGATCAAGCAGATAATTGATGAGAGAATAGACTAAATATTGTGTGAAGAATCCTATTCTTAGTGATGTTTGAGGCCTCCATTTGTCCATCAAGCTTTTGTGGATTATCTTCATGTGAATTTCAGAGCAAGTGTATGTGTGTGTTGGGACGAAGGACCACTAAAAGGGAACTTGTGACATCAAGGCAATTCGGTTGTATCTTCCACTTTTCATTAATATAATACGATGACATGTTTCTTTCCCATAAAATGATTAGTATTTTATTACATGATTCCTTGATCACATGTTTAGGTTTTCATTGAATTATACTATTATTGCTTTCATGTTGGTTGGTTTGTATTATCGGAGATCCGATTCTACAAGAGCACTGAAGTGAAACAGAGACAACAAAGATATAAGGAAGTGATTCATAAGGTATGTTACCTATTCCTATTTTGGTAGTAAAACTCAATGATCACAACTTAGGGGAGGCGTCTTGTTCCGTCTCGTTTTGTTCTAGATCCAGGTGGATCTAGGGGGATTAGTTCATGTCCACATCTATCGATTTACCCAATAAAAAAATTGGTGACTCCGTTGGGGAAGAAAAACTGGTTTGTGGTTTTTTTTTTGCCATTTTCTTTATACCTATCATTTTCACTTGATATCAATCTCTGAGTCTCTAGGAGGCCCATTAACTCTCCCTGGTTTTAAAAGTCCACTTAGAATTTTTGTCTTTCTCCCAAATTTCTTGATTTTTCAAACACGTTTGCACTACACCTTATAGGTAGCCTGCGGAAACCATTCATTTCTGCACCCTGGTAGTTCCTTCCAGCGCGGGATTTCCACACCTTGCATGTTACTGGCTTGCGGAAATCATCCATTTCTGCACTATGTTATACTGCTTGCCTATGGCGGCATTTGAAAAAAAAATATGGTTTGGGTTTTGGCTTCTATTGTGTCCCAGTTTTTCTTTAGTCGGCTAGGCAAGGATTTTTAATGTCAGTTCTTGAATTCTATTGATTGTTTCAGGTCGATCTTGATTGGTTTCGAAAATTGAATACCTCTTTTTTATTCTTTTTAAATATTTGTTTTTATTGACAAGGATATAATCTCTGGACTTGCATCCGAGTGCTTTCTCGATCAAAGATTTTGGTTTGGATTTGGATTTGTAAGTTGGTTGCATCTTCTGGATTGCATAATGATCAAAAAAACATTTCTTGTTCATATTTGAAGAGACATTTTCTTGTCAATTTTTATTTTTATCTCCATTGAAAGATCGATTTCGGTGTTTGTTGAGTGTTTTATTTTCATTGGTTGCTTATCCTTTCTTAGTTCCATCCCTGTTTTGGTTTCTAGAAAGGAAAAATTTAAAGTATTTTTAGTCTTTTAAGAAATCATTTATTCAGAAAATATTGGTGTTTGAAATATTGAAAGAGAACGAATAGTGAAATTACATTGTTGATGATTGTTTGGTACTACATTCAAAAAAGGGAATTGTACATCGTAGTTTGCATTGTTCCACAAAAATTATTTCTCCCTACTATAGATAGAATTCATCGAACAAAAATTTTCATCATTCATTTCTATTTACATGCTATTGGGTTAAAGTCTCACATAACATCAGTTTCATTCCCATCTCCCTCTTGAGTAACAACAGCCTTTAATAATATTGTGAAACTCTAAAATTCAACTAGTAACTTTTTCTAGGACTCTTTTACACCAACATTAGCTTGGCTAGAGCTTTGGAATAGGCAGTGAGACACACTCTCCGAAGAACAAAACACACCATAGTATCATGTGATAAGGATTGTTCAAATCCATTTGCAACATTTTGTCCTCGGAAGCCCTTCTCACACAAGAGTCAAACCTGAGGTCGCATTGAGATTGGTAGAGTCACTCACACTACTTTGTTGGTCTCAGTGTAGAGATTGCACGTATTATGGGGATCGCTTGAAGGTATACCCAAAATGATGAGTGGAAGCCTCTCAAATTTATTTTGGGATCGATACCCTGCCCTTGTGTGTAGATCGGACTGTCGAATGTTTCCCCAGGCATCTGTTAAGAACCAAACATCAATATAGCATAGAAAAACCTCAGGAAAAGTACTCAACACCTTGAAAAAGAGATAATTTCAGATAATAAGCCTCTTCAAGGGGGAAACCTCCTTTTAC
>JZKD02S2024755.1:84773-100375 GCA_000966675.3 Picea glauca | reverse complement strand
ATAAATAAAATAACATTACTAATATAATATGCCCCAATTAAGGGGTAATAAATAACATTACTAATCTAATATGCCCCAATTAAGGGGTAATGAGCCAATATTAGGGCTTAACAACATCATTGTTGTTTGTGGTAACTTTAGTAGCCTATCTCCTTAGGGTCTTACACAAGGTGACTGTGGAGGGGAAAGTCTCCACGGTAGCTGGAATCGACGTTGGCCAGACTCACGCAGGCTCCTTGAACAGTATACCCACGATTATGTGTGGGAGCTTGCACCAGGGTGTCAGTGTATTAAGCAGGTCATCAATGTAACTTTTCCACATGGACCAACCCCTTCTTGTCTCAACTTCACGACATTGGATTTCATCACCAACTAGTGACTTCAGAATAAGAAGGTCTTGTTTTCTTGTTTTCGATTCCTAAATTTTACTAGCGATTGTTGTTTGTTTACGTAGTTGGCCATAGATTTTTTTTGTATATTTTTTGGTTCAGCCAACATCGACCCTCCATGTCGTTCACGTAGGATGCAAGGACTACCTCCGAAAGATCTGAAAGTTTCTCAACCCTTGCCTCCTAACCCATTGGAGGATTCTCCTCTACAGAGTGAGATCCAGGACCACGTACCTTCACACCCAGAAAGGACCGATTCTCTAGAGATATTTTGAATTATTTCCGACCCTCTAGAATCTTTATGCCTACCTCTTGGATACAAGAGACGTACTCTCTGACTCAATTTTTCTAGAGAACTTGTTATCAACACTTCTGGATTACCTCCAAAAATTTTCACCGGCCTTAATGAAGATCCTTATTTGAACACTGACACAGTTCAGACTCTGACTTCTAGAAGGAACCCTCCTACCTCAGAGACATGTGTTGAAATATATATCTCTTCCAAACCTCTTGAAACATCTTACACATTTACGATACCTTTAGATCACTTTAACAATACAACGTGCTATTATTTTCCCGATTCAGAAGCATTTTCAGTTGGTTCCAGTTCAACCATCCCTCTTCAGCAGGCCCATTCCACGATGGTCCCAAATAATACGATCATTCCCACCGAGAATACGGTAGCCATCCAAACACCTATTGGCACACCACTTTTACCTAGTCAGATCCCCTCACTTCCTCTTGGGTATAATGCGTTGAATGTTTATATTCTCGTTCCTACCCAAGTCCCATCCGGAACTTCTGGAGTCTTCACTCCTCCTAGGCACAATCTTGTTCCTGGTTTTATTCTGACACTTCCTCAGCCCCCTTTCGGAGGGTCTTATCCACCCCTCACCGGTGGATCCGACCCTAGTGGCCTTACTTAGTCTTTCACACCTAATTATTAGATTCCTATTGGTAGACAATTTAATCCTGGGGGGAAATCTCAACCCCCACTTGGAAGTCAAAACCCAATGGGGACACAACCTCCAATCAGAGGACAACCTCCATCCACCCCACCCTATGGATAGAACATCCCTTCAACATTAGCCCAGTATTGGAACTTTCTTACCCGGGGAAATACTCAATCGACTAGGGGGCAACAACCTCAAGTCACCTCTTTCATACCCCCTGGTACGGTCCAAACTTACCCCAGGGCCTCCAATTCCATTTGGGGTTCGAACATTCTGTCTATTATCCCTTTCCAAGGGAACGTACCTAATCAATACAACCCCACGGGCTATTTTCCACCACACCAGCAACCAAATCTTCCCGGATCTTCGCATTATATGCAAACTTCTTACAGTCCTACTGGTATACCAACAAGGCTTCCTCCCAAAAGTCACCATTACCCTCACATGAATAGACAGTTACCCCTTCTGGCCACTTTGGACCTCCCTGATCTGTCTCAAATTTTGAATGACCCTATCCATCACTCTCCTCATTGGCCTGTCATACCTACCAAACTACCATATGACATTCCTAAGTTCGTTGTTAAACCTAGAGAGGACCCGAACAATCATGTAATGACTTTCCACCTTTGGTGTTCATCCAACTCTTTGATGGATGACTCCATTTGGTTACGCATTTTTCAACGAACTCTCATGGGTTCAGCCGTGAAGTGGTATATAGAATTACCACAAGGCTTCTTCACCAATTTCAACACCCTAGCTATGGCTTTCCTCACTCACTACCACTTGTCAATCTGTTATGAAACGGGTACCAATATTTTGAGTTCTTTCAAGCAAAGTAAAGCCACTCATATCTCTGATCACATTCATGAGTGGAGACAAAGATGACGTCTAATCAAACTCTATCTTCCCGACCAGTTATTGGCAGAATGGTTCACAAAATCGTTCATGAATGACATATATAAAGACATTTCTATGGGTGGAGTTGTCACAGAAGAACAAGTGATTAGTCATGCCCAGTATCTTGATCTCGTTTATTCACAAACATGTACTCTTCACGATCTGCTCCCTAATGCACCTCATCCTTCTACCACGACCACCTCAACAACCCCAACAGCTTCTCATGTCATTGATGGTGTGATAGGTACTTTCCATGCTCAACCTCAATCTGCATAGACCTCTCACACCATTCCCAAATCCCATGCTTCTAATGTTCAAACTACTTCCACGCCCACCCCTCCCACCGATAAAACTTCAAAAGTGAACGTCGTTCAATCGACTCCTACCAATAAGAATAAATCTAAAAAAGGGAAGGGTAGGAATAAGGAGGATAAGAATAACAACCCACAATCTGATAATGCCAAGACACAACCTCCTGAAGATAAGGATAAACGCAAACCTTGCTATCCTTTCCTTATCTGTGGTGATGATCACTACACGAAGGATTGTTTGAGACACGTTGAGGTCACGAAGTTCCTCCAAGTGACCCCAAAACCTCCTACCCCTGTCGTCTTGTCTCAACCCTTCCCTTCTCAACCATAGGCTCAATTGGTCATCCATGATCAACCTTCTTCATCCATTACCTCCTATGTACTTATGTGTAACGGTGATTCAAAGAATAATGACATCACACTTACCACTCGTGCCAAAGATTACCCTTCCTCCAAGGAGAAATTTGATGATATACCACCTTCGTTGGTTCAACAATCTCCCTCAACTCCACCTTCCAATGCTCCTCTTCATATAAAATGACCAAACCCCAATACAGTCCTTCACCCTCCTCCCAAGGGCGTGGTTTGAAAGTCTGCTTTCAATCCTCATGTGCGTGTTGCCCATAACTATAGTATAGTAGAAGATCTGGCACAAGCACCATCTACGATGTCAGCCCTCAAAGTCCTTCAAAGATGTCCTACACAATGGAAGGCACTGTTGAAATATATCGGTGGAATCGACCCTATGGATACAAATTTAATAATCTTTGACTTGGAAGATCACATTCCAAGGTTACCCCCTCAGCTCGCATTTCAAATACAAGTTGTTGTCTCCGACAAGAACATTTGTAGAACAATTATTGATGAGGGTGCCTCGACGTGTGTCATGTCTATTGCCTGATGGAAAGCCATTGACTCTCCTCCCTTAATTGAATCACACAACATGCTCAAATCCTTTAATGGCTCTGGCTTTAAACCTTACAGTGTTCTCCCATCATTGCCTCTTACGTTAAAAGGAAAAACGGTCAATGTTGAAGTTGAGGTTTTTGACGCTCCTCTTGATTACAACCTTTTACTTGGTCGTAGCTGGATCAATTCCATGCATGCAGTTGTGTCTACTCTTTTATGTATCATGTGTTTTCCACATCATGGAAAAGTGATTACGGTAGACCAATTGGCCTTCTTCAACTTTGACACATGTACCAGCAATGTACCTTTCATTGCAAAGACACCCCCTGGATACAAGAATGTCGATGTGGGTCTACTAAAAGATTCCACTCTTATGGGTACATTCCCAATCCCACCACCTGACATTCCACCTCCTTTGGTTGCCTCAATTAACATTATCTCCACCTTTGTCTGTGAACCTCCCGAGTCTTTTGACCCATGGATAGTACCCGAACCTGGTGATTATCTCCACTACAGAAACCAGATGCCTTTAAGTCTGATTCAATCCACTTACCAAGCCATTCAATCAGCTGACCCTTCTACTCCCTCTCTCAGTGATTCATCTCCTGACCCATTCCATGTCATTTTTCCCACAGACAAGATGATTATGTCAGTTATGTCAATGGAAGATACCCCTTGGGATGATGGACATCATCGTTCCATTCTCTTCCTCGAACAACACACACTCGAGAGTTACCAATGGATCTCGACCCCATCGATTGTTGTCATTATTGCTTCGGTTATTGACTCCACACACGATGTGTTATATGAAGGGAACTTAAGTAACATTTCACCCACCATCCCCCTCGACATCTCTATCAAACCTGGAGTTGTTGAAAATGTCCATATCGGAGATTCTTGTTCCACCGAGGAGGTTGTCACATATAAGTCACTTTTCCAAAAATTTTGTGACATCTTCTCATGGATCTATGAATATATGCCCAACATTGACCCCGATATTGTTGTACATGAAATCAAAACGTACCGAAGCGCCAAACCCATCCGGCAGATACTTCGTCCGGTCCACCCCCGTAAAGCGGCTGCTATTAAGCTTGAAGTAGAAAAACTTCTTAAAGCCAGCGTTATTTATCCAGTGTATTTTACTAATTGGGTATCCAATCTAGTTTCAATTAGCAAGAAACAAGGTACGATCCATGTCTGTGTTGATTATAGGGATATCAACAAATCTTGTCCTAAGGAAAACTTTCCTACCCCCTTCGTTGACCAAATCGTCGACGATTGTGTCGGAAGTGAAATATTCTATTTGATGGACAGTTTCTCCAGATATAATCAAATCAACATCTTACTCGTGGATCAACACAAAACCGCTTTTATTTGTCCTTGGGGCACTTTTGCCAACCAGAAACTGCCCTTTGGTTTAAAGAACGTCGGTGCAACGTTTCAACGTGCTATGTCTTATGATTTCCATGATATTAAGCACATTGTACAACAATATTTAGATGACCTACCAGCACATTCCATGCATCGTAGTGATCATCTGGCCCACCTACGAGCCATTTTCCTTCGCTGTCGGTTCTATTGTATATGCTTAAACCCACACAAATGTGTCTTTTGCATGGATTCTAGCTGACTCTTTGGCTTTATTGTGTCACATCAAGGGATCAGGGTAGATCCTTTGAAGGTTGAGGCAATTCTCAATCTACCTCCTCCTTCCTCACTTCACCAGCTACAAAGTTTGCAAGGAAAGGCAAAATTTCTACGTCGTTTTATCCAAAACTACATTGAGTTAACACTCGGATTTACTCGACTATTAAAGAAAGGCTCTGAATTTGTATGGGACACCACTGCCAACAAATCCTTCGATGCTTTGAAATTGACTTTAACTCGTACCCCACTACTTTTCCCACCCGATTATAGTTGATATTATTTCCTTTATCTCACTGCTTCGGATTCGACCATCGCCATGGTTCTGGTCCAAGAAGATGATTTACACGATGAACATGTCATTTATTATTTGAGTCAAAGTCTCATGACTATCGAAGCCAATTATTTACATGTTGAAAAAATGGCCTTGGTAGTTATCTAATATGTCCAACGATTTCGTCACTATATCTTACTCTGCAAGACCACTGTAATTTCCGATTGCAACCCCATGCAAAACATTCTTACCTACCAATTACTCGGGGAAAAATACTCCAAATGGATAGTCATCCTTCAAGAGTTTGACTTAGAATTCGAACGTGCTAAGTCTAAGAAATCCTTGGTGTTTGTTGAACTGATATGTGACCTTCCCTGCACTGAGACAGAAAATGTAGAAGAGGACTCTTCACCCGGTGAGTCTCTTTTTCTAATCAGTTCTGATGACCTTTGGTATGGGGATATCATTGTCTATCTCCAAAATCATACTTTCCGGCCCAATTTGTCTAGCACTAACCGTTGTCGAATACATTATCAAGCCCGTCAGTACATCATCCTCGGTGACACTCTTTATCGTTGTGGGGTTGACTCTGTTTTTCGACACTGTCTCACCTATGATGAAGCTGAGAAAGATTTAAATGACTACCACTCTAGAGCATTTGGTGGTCACATGTCTAGGTATGCTACTTCCCAGAAGATCTTACGCACAGGGTATTTTTGGCCTTCTTTATTTAAAGCTTGTATTACTATCATTCAAAAATGCCATGCTTGCCAAACATACAACAATAAGATAAGATCTCATCCCACTCCCTTACACCCTGTATGTTTCGCTAGACCTTTCTCTAAATGGGGTATCGATTTCATGACCTGTCACCCTCACTTGGCTGAGGGGAATGGATACATTATTGTAGATGTGGATTATTTCACGAAATGGGTCGAGGCAATGCCTACATTCGACAACACTGGAAAAATTGCAACACTTTTCATTTTCAATCACATCATCACACGATTTGGAATCCCACAGTCTATTGTCACTGATCACGGTAGCCACTTTTGAAACTTCATGATGTTTGAGCTTACAGAAAATTTGGGTCTTCGACATGAAAACTCAACCCCCTACTATCCACAGGCCAATGGCTAATTCGAAGCAATCAACAAGGTTCTTATCACCATGCTTCGACAAATTATAGGAATTCTCAAAAAAAGTTGGCACACGATGTTGTTCTTAGCATTATGGGACTATCGGAAGTCTATGAAGTCTGCCACGAGGTTTACACCTTTCCAATTAGTGTATGGTATAGAAGCTATCCTACCAATTGAATGTTAAATTCCATCGTTAAAAATAGTTGTTGAACTTCCCCCAAACACCTCTACTGAAGAAGAACGTCTATTGTATCTGATGCAATTAGACAAAGCCCATCATGATGCCACCCTAGTTATTGAAACCCAAAAGAAACGCGTCAAAGCCCAAAGTGACAAACATGTCAAACCATGTGTTTTCTCTGAGGGTGATATGGTTCTCCTCTGTGAACAAGATCATGATTTGCTAGGAGCCAAAAAATTCGAGGCTATGTGGCGAGGCCCTTATATTGTCAAATGAGTGTTGGAGAAGGGATCTTACGAGTTAGTAGATTAAGATGGAATTCATTTGAGTGAACCCAGAAATGGGCTTTACTTGAAGAAGTACTATGCTTATACTATCTTGGCATGAGTATGTGTATTTTACTATATCATACTGTTGTGTTCTACGTTTGTGAATTTTTTCTTTGTTATTTAGTTTCTACCCTTGACCGCTTATCTTGCATTGTGCTTGGTTTTCAGATGTCAGAGTCTTCGTTACCCTACCTTGGCTTTGTTGATGGCGCTAGTCGTAGTACTCAGAACCTAGCTTCTACTACATGGGAAATCTATTCACCCACAAACGAACTTATCAGTCTACATGGTGTTTGCATCGGTCGTGCAACCAATAATATAGCAAAGTACAACGTCGTTATCGAATTGTTGAATAATTCTATCTTACTTGGGATTCATCATCTGGTTATACGACTTTATTCGCGGCTAGTGGTGCTACAGTTAATTAATTTAAATGCTATTCAAAGTCCTACTTTGTTACAGGTATATTTATGAATTCACCTCTTGGAACGTTATTTTGATTATATCGAGTATCAACACATTCCTAGATGTCTAAATACATTGACTGATGTGTTAGCTAATTACGTGTTAGACAGACATCTGAGACATTTATAAAACCAAATCACACATCACATGTATCATATAAAGAAAAATAAGTCGGTAGAAGCCTCATGTATATATATATATATATAACGATCAAAAGTTTTTACAAAAAGATTGTTTTCCATTCGAAGACCAAAATATCAAAAATGAAGCTTATAGCTTCTACAAAAATAGTATCATGGATGTTGCTCTCAGTAACACACTACTACGCATGCTACCCTATGGAGAAATCATCTCAATGGACCAGCCACGCCTACATTATGGCACTGGAATCGCCTCGGGACCCCGCTGATGGACATGTCTGGGATCCCTGCAGTTAAACCCTCCAGATTTTGTTTGATTACCTCGTAGTCATCTGCATCCCATCCTGCCACTACCGCTTCTTCCCCTCGCCTATGGACAGGGGAGGTGTCTAGGGGCCTGAATGGCCCTACATCTGCATATTCAGGATGTTTTGGTTAGTTATTGGATTGAAAAACATATAAAAACATTTAATATTTTGAAAACATTTACAAAAACAATATAAATGCAAAATGTCTTTCTCACCTAATTCCCCCCACTGAGAACCCTCAGGTAACACTAAGTCGGGATCATTGTGAAAATCCATCCTGACATATGCATAGTCATCGATCATTAATATATGGGTGTAACACCTTGTTTCCCCCAGTGTGTAAAAATAACTATACTAGCCAAGAACTGTGGCAAACTCAAAAATGTGAATGTGTGATGTGAATGGACCTTGTGAAAAAGGTCGATGAATGTGAATAATATATATATATAGATAGATAGATAGATAGATAGATATTGCAGGACTGCTAAGAGGGGATATGCTGGAAAAGAGACCACGATGGTTGAAGACAGGTGGTGGAAGGCACCTGGAAAGGTGGCGTTAACTTCCACCGAAACCAATACCGTATTTGGACTTCAATGGCCCAGAGAACCAAGAGCATGTCGTTGGCCCGAAATAAATTACTTGCAAGTTGGTAGGTAGATGGCTACTCAGGAATTAATGAGGGATGGCGGAAGTGAACTGCCCATTCGTAGGAGCCTCGAGCCTGACCACCGTGAGGGAAATCATGCCACACGCAACCTCACAAGAGGAAAATGTGTGAGGAAGAAGTGCAGAGGGGGAAGATGCAAGGAAAAAAAAAAAAAGGAACTCTGGAAAATACAGAGTGAGTGATAGTGGAGAAGAAGGAGACTAAACTTTGTTCTTGGTCACTGGAAAAAAGAGACTCAGTCTCGCAGCATCGTGGCCTCAGCTCGGGGGTGGCTAGTGGTAAATCCGTTGGGATTCGTTGAGCCTACATTTGGGTGGAAACGAGCACCCCTCTCAGCAGTTGCATCACCTCTGGTGTTATTTCTGATAAGTGTTATTTGAAGTTAATGCCATAATCGCATGTTCAGTTTTATGTGCTTGTAAATAGTTTTGAATAGAAAAGTTTACCTAACGTTTGATTTGATAGAATGGATGCATGTGTATGCTTACATTCCATAGTTTTTTTCTGCACAAATGATTAAGTATGGGACATGAGTTCGCTCCAC
The DNA here is from genome assembly GCA_000966675.3 of Picea glauca. Taxonomy (NCBI): domain Eukaryota; kingdom Viridiplantae; phylum Streptophyta; class Pinopsida; order Pinales; family Pinaceae; genus Picea; species Picea glauca. The sequence continues at coordinate 91,219 of JZKD02S2024755.1, read as the reverse complement.
CGAGAATCGTCTTATTTGCTTGGTTTCTCGTAATATTCTGGGAAGGCCCCTTGAGAGTACTATTTTCCAAGAATTACCCCATAAACCTTGTAACCATACTGAACCTTACCAAAGACATGATTAATATCAAGGATAATTTCCCGAGAACCATCTGAGGGTTCATGCAATCTGGTTCTGGAACCCTTATGCGAGAAAGAGTAGCTTTCTAAGGTCCCGGGGTCATGGGAGCCTGAAGCTCCGAGAGTTTGAACTTCATGATTCAAGCTCAGAAGGGATAGAGAGATTCAAATATAGAAAGAAAATACCCTATCGCTTGGTAAACGAACGGTCGGAATCCTTTCGAGAATACCCCAAGCCTGTCAACACTGATGGATCTAGAGAAGGAGCGTAGGCGTTAACACCTCACCCTTTCCGCCTTCGCAAATAGCGATGGGTTCCCGGACCATAGATCCCAGGGACCCATCAGAGATCTATAAGTCATCGATCTTAACCTTTACTTAGGCAGGAGAGTGAACTCGACTACGTCCCAACAGTCCCGAAGACATTGGGACCGTCCATGTTGTAGGACAGGTGGCAGAGATCTGACTATTTCACGTATCGGGGATTCATGAGTTTGGAGGTGGAAGACCAGGCTCTTGGAGTCATGAAGTCCTGAGTCACAAGATCACGATGTGATCTGGGTCGTTGATCAAAGAGGAATGACAGCTGTGGGATCTAACATCTCGATACATCGTGTATCAGGGATTCGTGATTTTGGAGGTGGAAGACCAGGCTCTTAGAGTCACGAAGTCCCGAGTCGCGAGATAGTGATGTGATCTGGGCCATTGATCAAAGCGGAAGGACAGTCATGGGATCTGACATCTTGATACATCACGTATTGAGGATTCGTGAGTTTGGAGGTGGAAGACCAGGCTCTTGGAGTCACGAACTCCTGATTCGCGAGATCGTGATGTGATCTGGGTCATTGATCAAAGAGGAAAGATAGTCGTGGGATCTGATGTCTCGATACATCACGTATCAGGGGTTCATGAGTTTGGAGGTGGAAGACCAAACCCTTGGAGTCGCGATGTCCCAAATAGCGAGAAGTAGGAGCAACCATTGAGTCAAGACCTCCTTGTCATATCGCATATCGGGGTCTCGAAGGTTGAGGGGAATCAATTTCGACTGTAGAAGTCCCAAGCTTGCGAGTTGCGAGAGCTTGTGCAACACGTGGCACGTCTGCCTGGTGGGACCCACGTGGTTGACAGGTGGCGTAACGATAAGATGCACAAAGAGAGGGAGAAGTGGTGATAGGTGGTGGACACGTGTCGTTTGAAACGAGAGTCAACATTTTGTTGACTTCTCATACTTCGGGTTCCCGTAAGTGTTAGTCACTATAATTGCTTATTTAACTAAACAATCAAGTGCTACAAAAATTGTCAACCCAGGGAAGTCTATTTATTTCAAAGGTAATCACACACTATATATGCTCAATCTTAAAAGCAACCTAGAGTTGTAGTAAAAATATATTATTCACACTTTGCCTTGAACAAACTGAAGTTCTAACTTGAATTACAGGAAAGAAATCTACCTATTGCGGAGTTCAATGTTTAAAGAAATAATTGTTCAAAGAATCCTAGATTACATTAAGAAAATAACAACCTGGAAAAGAAATCTTTCAAGACATTGCAAAAGGAAAGACCAACTATTCTGTAACCAGAGAACAGGACCCTATTCCCAAAGAAGGAATCTTTAGCACATGTTTCCAATCACCACACTTTTATGAACTCATTGCTAATTGAAATGATTGACACACACTGAAGACTAACTATCTATAACAGAGAATAGGACCCTATTCCTCAAGCAGGAATCTTCATCACCCGTTTCTGATTAGCACACTTTCATGAACTCATTACTAATTGAAATAATTGACATGCACTGAAGGCTAACTATCTTTAACAGAGAACAGGACCCTATTCTCCAAGAAGAAATCTTCAGCACCTGTCCCTAATTATCACTCCTTCATAAATTCACCAAACATGATTGATAACTAGAATGATTAACAATTACCCAAGCATGAATCATATGAAAACAATGTAACAATCAGTAAAGCAGAGTTCAATAAAGTAGTGTTTCAGCAAAATAGAGTTCAGTAAAGTAGTGTCTAAGCAAAACAGAATTTAATCAAAGCATGAACAGAAATAACACTAACACACTACAAAGCTAATGGGTGAATCTTGTGAAGAAGGTGGGCCCTCCCTTCTCACAAGATTCCCCTTAAACAGAAGAAACTAGAGAGAAATGCTCAGAACAGTCTTTTATTCATCTGTCCACTGTATCATATTACAATGTTTGAAATAAAATACGTCCCTCTCTATAAATCCTTTCTTATCCAAAATAGAAGGTCCTCTCTAATGATGATTTCCTCTTATTTAAAGAGGAGAATCCCCTCGATACAATTTGATCATCAAATTACATTTGCACATCTGAATCCTATTCTTAGTTAGATCCAATTTCTATACTAGAATAGGCTATCCTAGTCTCCCGTAACAGAATGCTATTACAAGTGTTGAGTGAGGTGTTGTTGTTGCGGCTAGAGTAACAGCTTCTTTATTTGTCTTCTTGTTACTGTTGTTGTATTTTGTTTCAGCATCGCAAATCGCGGGTTGTTTCAGCCACGAGATTTGTGTTCTAACTGTTTCAACAACTTGGTCTTAGGCAGCAGCGATGGCTAGCTCAAGGTGTCGATGTTGTGGTCAATGTAACAGCTTTGTGTTGATATTTCAACATCGTAGACCATGGAGGGTGTAACAGCTTCTTCTGTGTGAGTTGTTGTTTCAGCATCGTAGACCACGGACTGTGTAACAACTTCTTCTGTGTGAGTTGTTGTTTCAGCATCGTAGTCCACAGACTGTTTCATCCACAGGGTTTGCGTGCTTTAACTGTTTCAGCAACAAGCCTCAATGCTAATCTGTAGTTCGAACTGTTTCAGCACTTATACATTTCTAATCAATGGTTAAGTATGAGAGTAATGTAAAATTATATGCAAAACAGATTAAACATATAGTAAAGAGAAGAGACGTTGTATACCTTGGAGAGATAGGGTAAGGTGATAATATAAGTTTAAATATGAGTGAAAAAGGATGTAATGGTATCAAAAAGTGTGAGCAAAAAGGTACATTACAGGGTCCTAACATCCCCCCCAACTTAAAATGTTGCATGTCCTCAGGCAACTTCACTCTGAATCAGAATCTGGATATCGACTTTGAGTGTGCAAGTTACTCAAGCAATAGTTGTGGAAGGTGTCTGTTGGAGCTCTGAAACCTTGAACGCGTTGTAACCTTTGCCAAGCTGTTGTTTCGGCCTTCTTGGGCAACTTATAATGAATTTGATATTTCTCTGCTGGCATCCAGAGGATAGGAAAATGAAACTGATACCCAATTCAGCTTTCAACACATTGCTAAACACACTTGATGTAGCTAGGTACCCTGGAGATTGCTATCTCAAGATTAGTGGGGCTGAAGGGATTGTGTTCTTGTCTTTTCCCAGTAGATTGTTGCCAAAACATGTTATTTGCTTGTAGGGAAAAAATATCTGTGGATTTAATGAACTGTTGACAATCCTGAAGCACTGTTGTCTGTAATTGCTAAATGTTTTCAGTCATCCCTGGTTTCATTAAAAACTGATAATACTCTGTAACAAAGGTGGCAACATTTTGTGGTTCTGGCCGTATCCAGAGAAGGCAGTTATCCTCATTATGCTTGGCAGCTAGGAAGTCATCCTACCATATAATCTGATTGTTAAGGAAGGATGTGAGTGCCTGAATATGGATGTCACCGACAAGAGGGTTAAGGTTAAGTTGTCGGTTCTCAGGGATGGCCTCATTATGAAAATATGTCTCATAGAGGAGGTGTTGATCCATAGCGGAGGCTTCTGCAAAATTTTTAACAAAATCTGTTGGATTTAACACTGCATGGGGTTTGCCTTCTTTGATTGATTTGATCTGAAACCATGTAAGTCATTCCATGAGGAACAAAGAGTAATTTCAGGATGGTTTCCTTGCATCCAACAACTTTTGTGCCAAGTCAAATATCAGGAGCAATTTTCCTTTTAGCTCTTTGTTTTGTTTCTTAAGGGAATTGGATTCCTGGCGTGTTTTCTCCAAAGCTTCCCAGTTTGAATAGATATGGTTTATCCAAATTTTTATGTGTTCCTGTAGGCTTTTGGCTTGTGTAACAGCAAACTCTTTTTTCCATTTGTCTATTATTGCCTGCTCATCCCATGCCTGAGTTTGTGTTTCAGCGTTGCAAGTGGTAGGCTGAGGTAGGGTCTGAGTGGCTTGTTCCACAAAGGTGTGGGTATTGATCTAGATAGGAGGGGAAGATTCATCAATAGGCAGTGTTTGTACAGCTTTATTAACAAAGGCAGGGGCTTCAGATTTGGGAATTATTGTAGGGTAGGGTTCAGTTTTAATTTTGGAAGGTCCTCCTGGTTCTTGTGTAACAGCAGGTTTTTCTTCTTTGACTGCAAAAGTCGTAGGTGCAGGGGAAGCTCCTGGCATTGGAATTTGAATTACTTTGTAGCCTGCTTGATAGTAGATGTCCCCACATTGACTTCACATATATTCTCTGCATGGATTCTCTGTTGTAGTTCCCTCTGACATGGTCGCTATGTGAGATAGGGTGTACAATTTAAGTTCCTTCTCATAGTCTTCCTTTGCCATGGCTAGCTCTTTCTTGTAGGCTTCCAATTCAGACCTTAGGAACTCATTTTATTGTAAGATAGAGGCCATTGTTGGTTCTGGTTGAGGGGTGACTGGTTCTTGTGTAGCAGTCACAGCCGCACTAGCTAGTTCTTTTGGAGCAGCTACATGATCTACAGCTGATTCTTGTGTTCCGGCTTCTTGATGTAAAGAAAGTAATATTGCAGCACCCTAGGCCTCTGATTCCTGTGTCTCGGTATCAATATCAGCAGTTGGTTCTTGTGTTTCAGCTGTAGTTGGTTCTTGTGTGACAGCTATAGCTGGTTCTTGTGTTTCAGCTACTGAATGAGTAGCTGGTTCTTGTGTTTCAGCTACTAAATGGGTAGTTGGTTCTTGTGTTTCATCTAATGAATTGGTAGTTGGTTCTTATGGTTCAGCTAACAAATGGGTAGCTGGTTCTTGTGGTTCATCTACTGAATGAGTAGCTGGTTCTTGTGTTTCAGCTACTTGATTTGAAACAGATGATGTCGCAACACACTGAGCATCTGGTTCTTGTGTTTTAGTGCCCGTGGGTGGAATAGGTAAAGATTCCATAATTTGGGAGGTTGGAGGTGCACGGGGTTTTAACTAGATGGGTTGGGGATTTAGGGCAGTGGCAATAGTGGTTGCCCTTGTTGAGGCCCTTGTTCGTTTTCTTTGTAAAAAGGGCGTAAAGAAAGGAATTTGCTTTCGTTTACGTGGGGGATTTTCCTCAATGATGGGATAGGGAGAATTGTCTGGTTAAGAATAATCACTAAGAATATGAAGGGCATGAGTGGATGATTCTGGTAAAATGTGGGGCAGGCTTGGTATGGTAGGGGGGTTGATTGGATTGATTGGGTCTGTAGGCAGACTGTTAGGTATTTCCGGAGGGTCTAGAGGGTTTTGTGGTTGTTGTTCCTGAAGATTTTCAGGAATTTCAACAGCTTCTTGGGGTTCTATGGGTGGGTTGTTTAGGGGAGGGTTTTGTTGGGAAAAACCCTTTTGGATAAGTAGTTGAATGAGACGGTGATGGGTGAGTGAAAGGGCGGGATCTTTATCCTTTTTACAATAGTGCGACATATTTTTAAGACATCCGAGCAGATAATAAGGAATGTTCACCAATCTAGCATGTCGTAAATGAGACAACAGGACAAAATTGGACGGGTAGACTACCTAGTATCAGCCTTCACAGGTAAGGTAGTGCTTGACAAATTTTGCAACGTTTGGCCATGGAGGTGGCAACAAGCTAAGTCGGACACCCCGGCCTTTAGGTTCAACTTGTTTCCCTGGCAAGAGGAAATCCTGTTGGGAATTAAGGATGATATGTTTGTGGTTGAACAAGTGAATTCCATTGGTAGGAAGACCCGAAACCTGCACTATATCCTCTTATGTAACTAGAATCCAAACCCCCTGAACAATGTAATGATCTTCCTAGAGATTTCGAGCAAATTGCAGAACCTGTTGTAGATCAAATCCCTGGAGCCTCTGAAAACAACCGAACCATCCTGCCTGCAAAAAAAATTGATAGACTTTTGGATACAGTTCTAACAGGGTTGTCGTGGTGGGTTTGTACCGTATAATAGGGCCTCCCATAGCTAACAGCTCAGTAAAATGCAGCGTCAAAGAGTCGAGTAACTGCTTCTGTGCATAGTGAGTTTTTCGAGTAAACGCATGCAAATGGTGGTGAAACAAACAAAAGGATGGTAAATAGGAATGGCGGTGGTTAATTCGTGTAAAATGATGG
>JZKD02S2024755.1:52618-79804 GCA_000966675.3 Picea glauca | reverse complement strand
GGAAATAGCTTTAATTTTTGAGCATTGGAAATGTAATCATAACTTCTGCATAATATATCAAACTCAAAAAGGAATTCATCAGGATCCTCTGAAGACAAACCATGAAAGTTAGGTAATGATGAGAGTGGAATGTTCTTCATGGGAGCTACCCCTCTAAGAATATCACCAATAGGAAATCCTAATGTGGAGAAAGAGTTTTCATCATTTACCTCTCCTTCAGGACCTACCTGTTCTTCATGATGTAATTCTTCATTGTACTCATCCATGTTTTCTTCTATCTTCTCCCCTGTTGTGCTTGCTATGTCCTCAATGTTTCCTATTGGTTTCTCGACTGTCTCAAGACTCCAAACTTCTTTCCCCATTTCAAAGTTTCTTGAAATGAAGGTTGGGATTTTGGTTTCTGTGAGATTGGTCGTTGAGCAGCAGATTCAGACTTTGATATAATCGTCAATATAAGTCTTTCTTCCTCCTCTTCCTCTGCCCCTGCCACCTGTAGGGTCAGTTTCCTTGGGGTCTCTGCGTCCTCTCATGCAATCTTTATATCTGAGAAATCATAAGTTCTTTTGAAATCTATAATTACCTTCCCCGGCAACGACGCCAAAATGTTGGTCACTATAATTGCTTATTTCACTAAACAATCAAGTGCTACATAAATTGTCAACCCAGGGAAGTCTATTTATTTCAAAGGTAATCACACACTATATATGCTCAATCTTAAAAGAAACCTAGAGTTGTAGTAAAAATATATTAGTCACACTTTGCCTTGAACAAACTAAAGTTCTAACTTGAATTACAGGAAAGAAATCTACCTATTGTAGAGTTCAATGTTTAAAGAAATAATTGTTCGAAGAATCCTGGATTACATTAAGAAAATAACAACCTGGAAAATAATTATTTCAAGACACTGCAAAAGGAAAGACCAACTATTATGTAACCAGAGAACATGACCCTATTCCCAAAGCAGAAATCTTCAGCACCTGTTTCCGATCACCACACTTTTATGAACTCATTGCTAATTGAAATGATTGACACACACTGAAGACTAAATATCTCTAACAGAGAACAAGACCCTATTCCTCAAGAAAGAATCTTCAGCACCTGTTTCCGATTAGCACACTTTCATGAACTCATTACTAGTTGAAATAATTGACATGCACGGAAGGCTAACTATCTCTAACAGAGAACAGGACCCTATTCCCCAAGAAGGAATCTTCAACACCTGTCCCTGATTATCACTCCTTCATAAATTCACCAAACAGGATTGATAACTAGAATGATTAACAATTACCCAAGCATGAATCATATGAAAACAATGTAACAATTAGTAAAGCAGAGTTCAGTAAAGTAGTGTTTCAGCAAAACAGAGTTCAGTAAAGTAGTGTCTTAGCACAACAGAATTTAATCAAAGCATGAACAGAAATAACACTAACACGCTACAAAGCTAATGGGTGAATCTTGTGAAGAAGGTGGGCCCTCCCTTCTCACAAGATTCCCCTGAAACGGAAGAAACTAGAGAGAAATGCTCAGAACAGTCTTTTATTCATCTATCAACTGTATCATATTACAATGTCTGAAATAAAATGTGTCCCTCTCTGTAAATCCTTTCTTAGCCAAAACAGAAGGTCCTCTCTAATGATGATTTCCTCTTATTTAAAGAGGAGAATCCCCTCGATACAATTTGATCATCAAATTACATTTGCACATATGAATCCTATTCTTATTCATATCCGATTTCTATACTGGAATAGGATATCCTAGTCTCCCGTAACAGAATGCTATTACAAGTGATGAGTGAGGTGTTGTTGTTGCGGTTGGAGTAACAACTTCTTTATTTGTCTTCTTGTTACTGTTGTTGTATGTTGTTTCAGCATCGCAAATCGCAGGCTATTTCAGCCACGGGATTTGTGTTCTGACTGTTTCAGCAACTTGGTCTCAGGCAGTAGCGAATGCTAATGTTGGCTCAAGGTGTTGTTGTTGTGGTCAATGTAACAACTTTATGTTGTTGTTTCAACATCATAGACCACGGAGGGTGTAACAGCTTCTTCTGTGTGAGTTGTTGTTTCAGCATCGTAGACCATGGACTGTGTAACAGCTTCTTCTATGTGAGTTGTTGTTTCATCATCGTAGTCCACAGACTATTTCAGCCATAGGGTTTGCATGATTTAACTGTTTCAGTAACAAGCCTCAATGCTAATCTGTAGTTCGAACTGTTTCAGCACTTATACATTTCTAATCAATGGTTAAGTACAAGAGTAATGTAAAATTATATGAAAAACAGATTAAACATATAGTAAAGAGAAGAGATGTTGTATACCTTGGAGAGATAGGGTAAGGTGATAATATAAGTTTAAATGTGAGTGAGAAAGGATGTAATGGTATCAAAAAGTGTGAGCAAAAAGGTACATTACAGGGTCCTAACAGTAAGAAAGGATCACAAAGGCCCAAAAACTCAAGTCGCGAAGTTGTGAGTTCCGAGAAGCCCGGAAGGAGTCAAACCTTCTCTGACTTTCGCATCTCGTGGTTTTGTAAAAGAAGGGCCCAGAGGTTCAACCTTTCAACTCGCGAACTTGCAAGTTGTGAGAAAGGCTAGTAGTTATCCCTAGCCGGTGGTCACGCATGGAGAGCGCTAATAAGGAGGGGCCATACCATATCGGAATCTCGGGTATCGGCGATTGGTGAAGAAAATTCGAGGGTCTTCGACTCATGACTCACGAGGTCATGAGTTGTGAAAGGCACTTTCATTTAGGTGCGTATGTGGCCCTATTGAGATAGGGACTAAAGAAAGGGAGCTAGTTCTTTGTCGTTAAGCGGTGGGTAGATCTGGACGACCAAAATCTGCGCGCCCAGATCTACGGCTAGGGTTTCATTTTGGAGCCCCCTTGCCATTCTACCTTTAAGATTGGACTCACTTGTATTGTTGAGTCATGAAACATGAAAAGGAGCCTGGTTTGTTTGGCATGTGGTCCTAACCCACGATCACAGGGAGGTGAACAGAGAAGAACTATCCTGTGCTAGGCCCTCGTAGGACTTCGAGGATTCTGTCATTTCAGGAAAAGAAAAAATTTTATTATGTCGTAGTGGGTGTGTTACACTGGGGCTCCAGCCAATAAAAAAATGTGTCATTATATCTAATAATGGGGCCTGCTGCATGTCGGGACATGAGATCACACCATCGTTTCATCCGCAGATATCGTGGTGCTGGTATGTTCCAATCTACCTGTCAGCGAAAGTGAGGGAATCTTTCCAGGAAGAAATATACCAAAATGGATCTATACCCAAAATTTTTTAGATCCCCGTTCTTGCTCTTGGTTAATTATCTCTTCATGCTATGGAGCAACCCATCACACCAGTTGAACACACAAGGTTCTGTTCATTCTATCATATACTGGAAATAGATCTACAAAGCCATGTGTGGAGAAGCACTCCTTGCCATCTGTGCAATGGTGAATAGGATGGTTCTCAAGGTCAGATCCAGAACCCCTCTGATAGCCACCTTATCCTTGGGTCATTCGGCCCCGGGATCATAATAGAGTCTAATGTATTCACTCATCGGTAAACCCCCACCTTGACCTCTTGTTAATTTTTCTCACGCCCCACGATGAGACAAACCTGTCAAGAAGTAAATGTCTTTGATGTCCAAAGAGAGAACATGAACTCCCACATGGAATACTTGTTGTTCCACATCCCACATTCGGACCAAATATTCCAACAGTCTCAGTTGGGCTCTCATGCCATGGATCTTGAAGAATTTTAATAGACCACACTGTCTTAGGGAATTTATAGTGACTAGATCATTCAAATTCATTGCATCGTCGTCTTCATGTTCCCTTTCTCTCCATTCTAACATTTTTGCAATCAAGATACTTGCATGGGAATGGAAAGAAAGGAGTTAGCACTTTTAGTTATCATAATTTGAAATTATTTTTGATCAACCATATCTTTTTCTTTTGGGCTTTATGCCTCCGCGACCGGGCCTTGGTTACAAAGTGGATTTTCCGTAGGTGAACCATTAGGCACCTGCGGAAATCCTTTATTTCCGTAGTTGCCGATATAGGGCACCTGCGGCGGCCCTAGTGCGCACCCATGGTCCAAAAATTCACCCAGAAATCTATCTTTTGACATATTAAAATGAATTTTAAACTGTTAAAAAGGAAGAAGACGAGGCACTTACTGTTTTCATGCAAACCATTCATTGAATGATCGCTTGAGGCCTCCACAATTGATCACCGAAATCCAAGGTGAAAAAGGGATTTTGGACAAAGTTTTTGATCAAATACAAATGAAATAGTGAAAATGAGTTCTTACCTCTATTTATCTCATTTTTTACTTTTTCTAAATATATTTTATATTATTTAAATATATTTTCTCAAAAACCTAATGGTCTCGTGAGTGTTGTTTCTTGCAGATGAGTAGGCTAGGGTTATGAACAATAGAGTACGGACACTTTTTGCGATTTGTTTGTCTTTTTCGTCGCATGTACGATTACTTTTTAGGGTTTTTTAGAAAAACCTTGAGCTTAGTATTTGTTCATTCTCGTGCTCGAAAAATGATGAGAATGTAACCAAGTATACTTTTGTCATCTTTTCGTACTCGTCATGGTAACACGAAAATAATGAAACTTACGAAGTAATCTTTAAGCTCTTTTCACACTCTTTAAAAATGAAAAGATTGTCGAGTGACCTTGTTCTATTCACACTCGTAAAAGTATTTGAATAAAACGTTCAACGAGAGATAATTTATCACTTTTTGGTCCTGTCGAAATATTTTACAAAAAATTAACTGAGAGAGTTCTCTTTTAAGTGTTTTTTCAGACTCTATAAACATGAAAAACCTTCAATTTTTCTATCTTTGGACTCATTAAACAAACATCGAAAAATCCGTACGGGACCGAACCACTCCTTCTTAGGTTTCATTAAAAATAATCCGAGAGACTTGTCTGAATGATGAGCTTACATAAACAAGCATATGTTATCCTCCTCAAGCTTGTGTAAAAATAAAGAGGTACTCGCCAGAAATGGTGGGGGGGAATTTGGGAAAGGGATGTGTCTCTATATTTGTGTTAGTGGCAGTAAGCGTCCCTCTTGAACATGGCACCCCCTTTATCATTTGAATCCGGGTTGGGAAATCCATTTGCCTCTCATTTGACTTTCTGCAAGTTCATATCTTGGGTCGTCTTTGAGTCAATGCTTCCAAGCCCAGTGTCGCGCCATCCATATGTTCAAGAGAAGTTCAACTGATCCCTCTATTGAGTCGACCATCTGCAATTGTCAATTCCTATCATGTCAGACTTCCTTGTGTTTATTCCAAATCATATTCTTACTTTGCTCTACCCTAAATCTGTTACTTGTTTCATGTCATTTGATGGGGGATACATCAAGGCCCTCCTGTGATGAGTCTTTTTATGTCGACTTCAACTCATTATCCAGGAACAAGACTTAGAAACTACTTAGTTCCTTATAGCCTGCATGCCTCAATGGCAGGTTTCTTCTCTTTTGACAGTGGATTTACATCATAGATCCCTGATCGACAGATTCCATCGAGTGCTCGACCTCAAATCATTTATTCACACTCATTGGATTGTACTATCGTACCTTGGGGGTCATTGACATCAATGGTGATTTCCCTCGCACTTGTTAACGGTTTTCATTAAACGATTGGTTTTCAAGTGGTTTTTGACCATGTTCGACTTCAACACTTGTAATCACATGGCTAGATTCGTACTAATGAATGATGGGATTGAAGACCCTGGACCTCATCATTTTTTATCTAGGTTGCGATGGAGTATTTATGATTTGAGTTGGCACATAGATCCACTTTGTATGTCTTATGGTTATGTCTGTGTCTGAATTTTCCTATACATAGATCCATAGTGTATTCCTGGTGGCTATGTAGAATCTTGATGACATGGATCCACAGTGTATAATTGGTGGCCATGACTTATATTTTTGATTTCAATCATTTACAGTCTGAACATGGGAATGCCTACTTCAGACATGATGTAATATTATGCGGATGCTTTATTGTTTGCAGTTTCCTAATTGGTGTGCTCCTCGTTCCTGACACACACACACATTTTTACAAAGTATTTCAACTGTCATGAGTTCTAGCCTCATACTTTGGGGGGAATTATGTTACACATTATTTTGGTCATTCTAATGATGACATCATAGACATGTGTTCAGGATCCCAACATGGCTTTTTCCTGAGAAGAGTAGCTTCTTACAAAGCTGCATTTTAGAAAGGGTCTGCAAGCTGCCCATACTACACAGTGTGGAAATCCATCATTTTCGCAGGCTGTCCTATAGTTGGCCCACTGGATTTTCGTAGGCTGCTATATAGGTAGGGTGCGGCGGCATTCCAAAGCTAAAAGAGGAAAGAGGTTTCACAAAGTTTCTAGAAGGGGAATCTTCTAGAATGTGAGGTGGCGTCTGTATGGTTGCGATCCTACTGGTTTCTCTGGTTTGGTGGGATCATCCTCATCCTTTTAACCACTTCACCTTATTCTATATACTCATGGGATTATCATGGAAAAGGTTAAGCACAGTCGAGAAAGATCAATAAGAGAATTGACGAGAGAATAGATTGAAGATTGTGTGAAGAATCCTATTCTTAGTGATGCTTGAGGCCTCCATTTGTCCATCAAAATTTTGTGGACTAACTTCATGTGAATTTCGGAGCAAGTGTATGTGTGTGTTGGGACGAAGGACCACTAAAAGGGAACTTGGGACATCAAGGAAATTCAGTTGTATCTTCCACTTTTCATTAATATAATATGGTGACATGTTTCTTTCCCATAAAATGATTAGTATTTTATTACATGATTCCTTGATCACATGTTTAGGTTGTCATTGAATTCTACTATTATTTCTTTCACGTTGGTTGGTTTGTATTATCACAGATCCGATTCTACAAGAGCACTGAAGTGAAAGAGGGACAACAAAGATATAAGGAAGTGATTCATAAGGTATGTTATCTATTCCTATTTTGGTAGTAAAACTCAATGATCACAGCTTAGGGGAGGTGTCTTGCTCCGTCTCGTTTTGTTCTAGATCTAGGTGGATCTAGAGGGATTAGTTCATGTCCACATCTACCGATTTACCCAATAACAATGGCGATCTCCAGTGCCTCATCCTGTGAATCAATATTCTGCTACATCAGAGGAAATATGATGTGTGGTAAGAAGGCAGCAATGAACCATTCTTTGTTCTGTTCATCTGGGATTTGAAAATTCAGTCGGCCTATTAAGGTCTTGAATCTTTGATCGAACTCCCAAACGGGTTCGGCTACCTTCTGCTTGATCTCTTTCAACTCTATAATACATTGTGACTCCGACTTGGGTTTCTTGAACTCTGCAATCAATGCATTTTTTATCTCATTCAGCAGCTTAGGCTGTGCAAGTCCTTGGAAAAGATTCATGTACCATATTAGTGCACGATCTCGAAGGGTAGTACTAAACTGGATTCTTTTAACAGCTTCATCGATGACATTTTTAATATTCCATACGGCTTCACACAGAAACCAGTGTTGATCAGGATCTTTAGATCCATCTCCCCTAAAGATAGGGAGTCTCATATCATCTGCCATAGATCTTCCTAGGTTTCATTTCTGAGTATGTGGTGGACTAATAGTAATAGTACTCTGAACAGTCTGGTAACTCTGATTACTCAATGTTGTCTAACCAATAGGAGTATTAATAGTACTTACTTCAATAATGTACGCAGTTCCTGAGGTTTTTGGCTCGTCCTGGCGAGGTTCTTCATCTTCCCCTTCCTCTGACCTAGCGGGTTCTGAATGTTGTTCATATGTTATATCTGCCTCTTCTCCACTATAGAAACCCTCATCCCCGTATTTCTTCTTGAACAGGTTCACAAGATGCACTTCTCTAAACACTCTCCCACTGCACGTATGTCCAACTTCTGTGTCACTGTCACTATCTAAATTCTTGAACATTAGCCTTTTCAAGTTTGACCACTCTACTATATCTTCAGGATGTTCTTTTCATGCAATAGCATCTTGATCTTTAACTTCAAAAAATGTAAAAATTTTCCTGTGGGTCCCTTGAAAAAATATCTCTCGGCTTGGCTATATGACTCTACTCATTCGACAACAAACTCGGTGATGTAACCTCCAATGGTGTTATCAAACCAGTGATCTACTACTCTGAATACAGTTTTATCGACTCTCTTGACCTTCTTGATCAGCGTTGATGTCCAACTATAGGAGATCTAGGTCTGATATCAAACTGGGTATCTGCTAACCTAGATAACCACTCATACAGCATCATGTATATCAGTAAAGATATATCTTCCTAACCAATCTTCTATCCTCATATTAGGGTTTTTATTCTGGGCTTCAGCGAAGTCCTTTTCTTGATCCTCTATCCACTTTTGAATCTTTGTCTTTGATGGAAACCACCTTGATATTCCCTCACGAAGATTCTTGTCCCGGCAATAGAACCATTTGTTGGCACAAGGGTAGACCCATGGTTCAACTCCAAGAGTGCACCAGCAAGCCCTAACAACTAGCCCTTTCGGATACACCTACGAAGTAGATGTAGTCTCACCCGAAGCAGCTATGGGGGTGTTGCAGGACAAAAATGTCTACAACCAAGGGAAATATCAAGTGGATCCAATACTAGAACAATACGGCATGCATACATCACTTATCATCTTATATCTATTCCATACATCTATCAAATCTAACACATTATGCAATAGCAATATATCAAGGTAAAATAACACAGTATAAATCACACACAGAAGACAGATATACGTGGTTCACCCTCTCTCTAGGGATACATCCACATAACTATGCTCTATGATATATTAAGATGAAATCATACAGTTATGATCTGCGCTCTTAACCAGCAGATCTTCTCTCTTCTCTCTATCTCTCCCCTCCCTGTGCACCCAGCTACAGGGTTGATCTTCGAACCTAGCTGAAGATATTACAATACTAGAAGGGTCTTCACTCAGCATTTCTCCCTCTCTCAAAAATAATCACTCATATCAAACAATACAACTAGATCCAACAACCTCGAACCCGAACGAACCCTCTTCCCTCATATAGGTTATTATTTATACACTACAATCACTCACCGACATCCTTAGGCTGAAACCTAGGTGTCAAAACCCTAGATACCAAAACCCTAGGTGTCTAAAACCCTAGGTCAACTTGACCTACGTTTTTCAGGGCTACACCAACCTATATTTCCTTCCTTCTCGCGCAGTGCTCCAAAGAATATAACAGTGGATTTGTCCACTTGTTGAATCATCCATGGTCCTTATTCCTTATTGACCTGTCATCCTCGATCTCCCCATCCAATCGGCTTTCCTTCTCGGGCTTTGCTCCATCTTTTCTTCTCTTTTTCTTACTTCGACCCAGTAACAGTCACTGTGTCTTCCACGAAGTTCTCATTTTGCCTTTTCTCCCTTTTTCTTTTCTTTCTTCCTTAACCAAGGGCCAATAGAGAGACAATCTCTTTTGATATATATGTTTCCCACCCATTAGATTCATTACTTCAAAAATTTTATTCATCATTCTCAAGTGTGGGAATATCACAACCTAAGTCAAAGCTTCTGGTAATTGGGAAACTAGTCGACCAAGGTAATGTAACCTGTCCAAATATTAATTCAGATAACATAGTACATATCTACTTTCCCACCCACTCGTTGATTCCTTTCGGTAGCGCAGAGCTATCTCACCATATTTAGAAGCTACTATATATATATATATATATATATATATATATATATATATATATATATATATATATATTGATTGAGGATAGCTATGATTGGATTCCTTCCTAAATCACCTAATTATAGTGGTTCAATTTTGCAAGGTTTGTTTATCTAATTCAAAGGTCAATTGTGGCAGCAACTAGGGATATTCATTCATCAAATGACTAGAAAGATTTGCAATCAACAAGCCACCACATCACTAGATTCCATCATGCTACCCCACAACCTATTGTTTGTGTTTTTCCCACATCCTTCAGCTGAAGCCTTGGAAGGATATTAAAAAAATAGGAGATGAACTATATCAACTCAATATCAATAAATAAAGAAAAATTATATTATGTATGGCTCATTGGGTTTAAGGAAAAAGTACACGAACAAGTATTGTAGGGTGGAAAAGTATTAGGAACAAGTACATTATTGTCATCGGAAACCAAATATGTTAATTAAAATCCAATCCCAAGAAATTAGTGGGAAAGTAATCAATTCCTCTCCCTTTGGTCGAGATTGCTTATGCATCCTCGCCTTGTAGGGTGAGCCTTCTTAACGCATCGATCAATTCTTTTCTAAATTCTTTGATAGTGTAATTATGTATATAATAGAACATAATGAAATATATCAATAATGACCAGAAAAGAAAAACCAAGCCCAAGAGATCAGTGGTAAAGCAATCAATTCCTCTCCCTTTTGTCAAGCCTTCTTAACGCACTGATCAATTCTTTTCTAAATTTTTTGATAGAAACGACATTCTTGAAGGCTCATCACCTTTGATGTCAAAATATCTCTTCTTCCTTTTCCAAGGGGAGGGTGCATTTCACGGAAACTAAGCCCATCGCAGTAACGACGTTGTTGAGGAAGAGGAAATAAAAACCAAGGAAGTGAATCCTCGTGTTCATGGTTGGTAAGGTCCACCAATATCCATTCTCCCCCCTCTCTCATTCACCTAACGGGTGAGGATATCATCATAGAAAAATATGGTGAGATAGGCCTTATGCCTTGGTAAATAAAGTGCCTTTGAGGGATAGTACTATCACAAACGTAATTTCTCAATGCTTTCCAGTCAGGTGGATTTGAGGCACCCAACAATGGACATTTCAACATGTCGGTATAGCTCATCTCCTCATGAATAAAAAAAACTAAGATCAACTGATCTTGAGTGGGATAGACGCACTCTTGACCCAACATGAGATCTGATGTCGAATTCCTATTGTTTAATTATGACTTGTTGTTAAATTATTACTTATTTATTTTCTAGGTGGTAATCCTACATCTCTAATTTTGATATATAGTAATTATACTATATACACTATATATAGTATAATATATATATATATATATATAACATATTATACTATATGTCCCCCGCATGGGGTGTCAGGGATGCAATCCAAGCATCGGCAGGTCCCCGACTGATCTGGATTTTATGAGCAGAATGAAATGAATATAGATTATTAACAGGTTCTTAACACAAAATAACAAAGATACAGTAAAACTAGTTTTCTATTCAATAAGGAAATAAGTTGAAACTGTAAAATGCAGCGGAAACAAGCTTGCTGGAATGGTGGCAGCTTATCTCTGAGAAGAGATGTGACAGGTGGGCTCATTCACAAGAAGATGATTACAATGAGGATTTGAAGGCTTTTTTACCATAAAAAGGAATTCCAAAAACCCTATACATCCAAAAACCTAACCCTGGGAGATGAAGCGCCAAAAGTCATGTGGGCCCCATCTGGGTAAGTTAGTACATCAACTTCCCGAGGTCGTAATTTTTGTATATGATCTTCATTTTAGGCGTATGATAGCTTGTTGGAAAGGTATCATTGAGGAGATTAATTTTTTGGTCTCAATCATTCCTTTGGATATCATTGAGAATCTCTATCCCAAAAAACCTTCATTTAGGCCCTCAAAATGGCCCTGGAAGTTAAAACTACTAAAAATAGTAAATTGCCAAAATTGCGAGAAAATTGTTTTGAGCCAACTGTAAAAGGTGGGTGGACACCTATATCCACCTATATCAATACTCCATTTTTAAGAATCAATGGTCTCCATTGCATTGATTTTTCCCATCAGATGAGGAAGTTTCTGCTGAATTTGGCCCCGGGTGAGCCACTTGCCTTGGTGCAGGAGTTTCCCTGCTTTGACTACTGAATAAATTTGGATCCTTTGTTATCGAGTGCCCTTGATCTGTGTTTCCAAAATATGATCATTGGATGCTTGTTGTATGTAGTCGAGGTTGACCTCTGTTGGTTTCATATGTTCTGCTACATCTGAGGTGTCAAATAATGGTGGTAAATAAGGGCAAAGGAGATCCACGTTGAACACTGGGTGCAAACCAAGGAAAAGAAGAATGTTGAACTCAAAAGAATTATCCCCCATGGCCTTTGTGATGGTGTATGGACCATAACAGAGTGGGAAAAGATTTTGATCGGGTCCTGTAAGGCATTCTTTTTGTAAGTGCAACCAAACTTTCTTGCCAACCTAAAACTTATATGGCACCCGATGTTGATCATGGCGTTGCTTGTACTTGTCATTGGACTTCTGTAGGATATCCTGAACCTGTTGGCAGATGTGTTGGATCTTCTCAATGAACTGGGTGTCTTTGTCTACTTCAGTTGGAGTAGGAGATGAGTCGATCGAGGTGACCACAAGGGGAAGTGCAACATCTATGGGACCCAATGGTTGGAATCCCAACCCCACCTGAAAGGGGTTGTGGCTAGTTGAGCTATGCAGGGCTCAATTGTAGCTATGTTGGACATAGGTAAGGTTCTCCCCATGTGTGAGGGTGATTTTAATTATACATGTGAAGGATATGCAAAATCATTCAATTTACAACCTCGATTTGGCCATCTATATAGGGGTGGAAGGCCGTGGATTTGGTGAGCTTGGTGGCTAGTAGTGACCAGAGGCTCAACTAGAATGTGTTGATAAATTGACTATCCCAATCTGAGACTATGGTTTGTGGGATTCCAAAATGTACCTAGACTCGTTCAAAGAAGAGCTTGGGAGTGGCCTCTACTGTGATGTTCTTCTTACAGGAAACTAGAATCGCCATCTTAGAAAAGCGATCAACAACCACAAAAACACAGTCATTTCCCCACTTGGTGGACTGGAGGCCCGACATGTACTCCATTGATATGGATTCCCATGGCCTGTCAGGAGTACGAAGAGGAGTGTACAAGCCCTATTTATTAGTGGTCGATTTGGAAATAGCGCAGGTAGTGCAGGACCTGATATACTTGTTGACCTCCTGTCGAAGTTTCGTCCAGTAGAAATGTTTCTGTAGCGTCACCACTATATTTTTGATGCCGAATTGTCCTACCACCCGATTATAGTGGGCTTCCCATATCATCTTCACTCGCTTTATTGGTGGAACATAGATATGGCCTAGATGACACAACAACCCATCCTGAGGATGGAAATTATCGACAACTGCGTTTTCACCCAACATTTGGTAGGTGGTGGCAAAGTTTGGGTCTGTCTCATAGAGTTGGGGCCATCTAGAGGTCTCGTGGTCATAGGAGTCTAGCATCATGGTGAGTGTCGTAATTGGCGGTCTACTAAGGTAATCAGTGACGTGATTAATGATTCATGTTTTAAACTTGATGTTGAGGTGGAATTGCTACAAGTATGTGGACCAATTTTGATGGTGATCCTTCTACAATTTTCCTTGATTCTTCATGAACTACAGTGGCTTATGATCAGTGGGGATGATTGTCTCCTTCCCAAAAATGTAATGTCTCCACTGGTAGCAAGCTTGCACAATGGAGTACATTTATTTGTCATAAGTAGTGTACTTATGGACAACATTTTATAGTACCTCACTATGATAGGCCACGAGGTGGTCGTATTGAGTGATAATGGTGCCCACCGCATAGTCTAAAGAATCTATCTCGATCTCAAAGGGTTGTTTCATGTCTGGTAGTGAAAGTATTGGGGATGAGAACAAGGGTTGCTTCAAATCATCGAACACTTGTTGTTGGGACCAACTCCATGCAAATTTAGCCTTACCACCACCCATGGTTATTTGGCTAAGGGCCCATACAATATGGGATAATCCCAACACAAACCTGCGGTAGAAATTGGCAAGGCTGAAGAAGCTCCAAAGATCAGTGAGTGTGGTTGGGGTTGGAAAGTCATGGATGACTTGGATATTCACTGGATCCACATGCATGCCATGCTGACCAATTA
Source organism: Picea glauca (assembly GCA_000966675.3). Taxonomy (NCBI): domain Eukaryota; kingdom Viridiplantae; phylum Streptophyta; class Pinopsida; order Pinales; family Pinaceae; genus Picea; species Picea glauca. The sequence continues at coordinate 65,876 of JZKD02S2024755.1, read as the reverse complement.
TGTATTCTAGGTAATGGACCCTATCCATGTCGAAGGAGAATTTTTCGAAGTTGACATATAGCTTGTGTTGTCGCAGGGTGTGCAAAACCTATTGAATATGTTGCAAGTGTTCATCCCAAGTCTTGCTATAAATGAGAATTTCATCTAGATACACCACTAAAAAATTATTGGTGAATGGTCGCAGGGTATTGTCCATCATCCTCATGAAAGTGGCTAGATAATTTGTCAAACAAAAGGGAATGACCAACCATTCAAAAAGGATTTCATTTGAATTGAAGGGGGTTTTCCATAAATATGTTTATTCTATCGGGACCTGGTGGTAACCAGACTTCATATCAATCTTACTAAAGTATTTGGCCCCCATGAGTTGATAAAGGAGGTCGTTGATTCAGGGAATCGGGTACAGGTTTCTGACTGTGATTTTATTCAGAGTCCGGTAATCAATGTAGAGTCACCAGGTTCCATATTTCTTTTGTACCACCATGATTGGGCTCCCGCAAGGTGATGAGTTGGGATGGATGTGCCCATTGTGGATAAGTTATTGGATCTGTCGCTTGATCTCCTCATTCTCTAACAGAGAACAGCAATAGACTGGCCCATTGGGTAGCGGTTCGTTGGGGGTCATATGGATGGGGTGCTTGACCTGGAAGTGCAGAGGTACCCCGCTAGGTGAGGAGAATATATCTGAGTATTCTTCCATGACCTTATCTACTTGATTCTGTTGTGTGGAGAGGTAGGTCACAGAGATCCTGGATGTGGCTATGATCTTTCGCTTACTCTGAGAGAAAATCACGAAGAAGACAAATGTACTTGTCTGATAGATGACCTTCCTACATTACTTAGCAGAGATCAAGGAAATAGCACTAGGTGGGACTGCCTGGGTATCCTATACAATTTCATGTTCAAAGTAATAATAACACTACAAGGCCTAGACTCATATATAGCATGATGTTTCCATAAATAAGGTGGGCCCAAAATAACATCACAAACTTCGAGAGGAGAAACATCACATAATACCTCGTCTTTGAAGGGCTTGATGTCATATGACAATCGGCATTGTTGGCTGACGTGGAGATCGCTTCCTTGGTGGATCCATCCAATGGTGTAGGGTTGTGGGTGCGGCATTGTTGGCAGGGCCAACTACTTGATGAAATATCTTGATATGATGTTCTTCTTGCTACCTCTATCAACGATGAAGTGCAGCGGGGTGCCTTTTACCCACATCTGTGACTGGAAGAGGCGTTCTCCTTCTTCTCGCTCGTCTGGTTCACCAAGCTGGAGCTTGGTTGTAGAAACAGTGGCACTGGGTTCCACGTCAATGATCCATATTCCCCTTTCTAGTTTTGGCTCAAAGTCTAAACCCGCATCTAATTCAGAGGCTTTCACTCTGGCCACCAGCAACTGCTTTGAGCGACAGTCAGTAGTGTTATGCTAAGGTCTCTTATGGAAGTCGCACCACTTCTCGATATCTTTCTTTGTCTTTTCTATGTCCTTATTTTCTTGAGGCTTGGAATGGTTGTCCTGATATTGTCCATATTTTCTCTTTCATTTTTTCTGTGGGTTGGGGCCACCCTTTCCTAGATTTTGTTGTGAGGGGTTCCCAGGCCCAAATTCTTGTGTCTTTTGTTTGAGCTTCTTCTCGATTTTGGTGGCATATCGGTAGGTCGCACCTAAGGATGAGATGTCCAGAAATTTCATTTCGGTCTGGATGTATCTATGCAGAGAACAAAAATACTTGAGCACCAAATGTCACTCTGAATATTTGATACCCATCTTGGTGTGCAAGGTATGAAAGATATTTTTGAAATCTAGCACTGCTTGGTCTCTTTCTTGCCGCAGTGTGGTCCATTTGGTATACAAGTCGTCATAACTTCTGACAGGGTAGTATTTTTTTCCTTAATAACATCCCTGAAGGATTCACAGGTGGTCCGGACTATAAATAATGAGGGTTCTTCTGTTTCCTTTTTCTCACAGAAAGTTTCCCACTAATCTTTGACATGGGGAACGGCTTTGAGGAGCGCAAAAGTAATATTTTCTCTATTCAAAAAGTTATGGACAGAAAAATATCCTTCTAGTAGATTTAACCACTTGTCTACAACATATACGTCTATTTGACCTTCAAATATAGGAATATCAAAGTTTATTTTTACCTTGAAGGGGTTGGCACCTCCACTTGAAGAAGATGTGTCGCTTGTTGGTAGCCATCAAAGGATTTGCACGAAACTATCCATCATCTCGTTCCTTTGTTGCATGAGGGATTCTTCAATCAACAGTTTGAAAGGATATCTTGTCCCATAATATTTATTTTTTCTTGCCATGAGAGGTCGCTTAGGCATGCAAGATATTTTGTCCTGAAGAGAAACAAGCCCGAGACCCAACTCTTTGTATTCCGACCTCATTGGGGACATGCATTAAGACGACAAGGAGCAGACCGCTCTAATACCATTGATCCATATTTTATGAGAAGAACAAAATGACTACATATTATTAACAGGTGATTAACACAAAATAATAGAGATATAGTAAAACTGGTTTTCTATTCAATAAGGAAAGAAGTTGAAACTGTAAAATGCAGCAGAAACAAGCCTGTTGGAATGGCGGCAGCTTATCTCTGAGAAAAGATGTAACGGTTGTGCTCATTCGCAAGAAGATGATTACAATGAGGCTCTAAAGGAATTTTTAGAATAAACAAGAATTCCAAAAACCATAGAAATCCAAAAACATAACCCTGGGAGATGAAGCGCCAAACTTCATGTGGGCCCCATCTGGGTAAGTTAGTACATCAACTTCCCGGGGTCGTAACTTTTGCATACGATCTTCGTTTTAGTCGTATGATAGACCATTGGAAAGGTATCGTCGATTATATTCATTTTCTGGGATCAATCATGCCATTTTCATTACATGAGAAGCTCGATCCCGAAAAATCTTCATTTAGGCCTTAAAAATGACCCTGGAAGTTAAAACTGCTAAAAATAGTAAATTGCCAAAATTGCTAAAAAACTGTTTTGAGCTAGTTGGAAAAGGTGGGTGGCCACCGATATACACCTGGATCAATCCTCCCTCCATAGGAAGCAATGGTATCCATTGCGTTGAGGTCCCCCATCAGATGAGGAAATTTCTTCTGAATTTGGCCCAGGATGAGCCACTTGCCTTGGTGCAGGAGTTGCCCTGATTTTACAACTCGATAAAGTTGGATCCTTTGTTGTCAAGTTACCTTGATTTGTGTTTCCACAATTGGATCATTGGATGCATGTTGTATGCAGTCAAGTTTGAGCTCTATTGGTTTCAGTTGTTCTGCTATGTCTAAGGTGTCCAATAATGGTGGGAAATAAGGGCAAAGGAGATCCACATTGAACATTGGGTGCAGGCCAAGGAAAGGAGAAATGTTGAGCTAAAAAGAATTATCCCCCATGGCCTTGGCGATGGTGTATGGCCCATAATGGAGTGGGTGAAGCTTCCCATGGGGTCCTCTAAGGTGTTATTTTTGCAAGTGCAACCAAACTTTGTTGCCCACCTGAAAATTATGTGGCACCCGATGTTGATCATGGTGCTTCTTGTACTTGTCATTGGACTTATGTAGGATATCCTAAACCTGTTGGCCGATATGATGGATCTGCTCAATGAACCTGGTGTCTTTGTTAGCTTCAGCTGGAGTAGGAGATGAGTCATTCAAGGTGACCACAAGGGGAAATGCAACATCTATGAGACCCAATGGTTGGAATCCCAACCCCACCTGAAAGGGGTTGTGGTCGGTTGAGCTATGCAAGGATCGGTTGTTACTATGTTGGACATAGGGAAGGATCTCATCCCATGTGTGAGCGTTCTTTGAATTATAAATGTGAAGGATATGCACAATCATTCGATTTATGACCTTGGTTTGGCCATCTTTCTGGGGGTGGAAGGTCATGGATTTGGTGAGCTTGGTGGCCAATAGTGACCAGAGGCTCGACTAGAATGTGATGAGAAATCGATTGTCCCGATCTAAGAAAACGGTTTGTGGGACTCCAAAATGTACCCAAACTCATTCAAAGAAGAGCTTGGCAGTGGTCTTTGTTGTGATGTTCTTCTCATAGGAAACCAAAATCACCATATTAGAAAAGATATCAACAACCACAAAAACATAGTCATTTCCCCGCTTGGTAGCGGGATGCCTCACATGTAGTCCATTGAGATGGATTCCCATGGCCTGTCAGGAGTAGAAAGAGGGGTGTATAGGCCCGTTTTTTTAGTGGTAGGTTTGGCAATAGCATAGGCAATGCAGGACATGATATACTTGTTGACCTCCTGTCGAAGTTTCGGTCGGTAGAAATGATTATGTAGCATCACCACTGTCTTTTCAACACCGAAGTGTTCTACCATTCGACTGTAGTGGGCTTCCCAGATCAGCTTCACTTGCTCTCTTGATGGAACATAGATATGGCCTAGACGACACAACAACCCATCTTGAAGATGGAAATTATCGACAACTATGTTTTCACCCAACATTTGGTAGGTGGTGGCGAAGTCCAGGTCTGTCTCATAGAGTTGGGGCCATCCAGAGGTCTCATGGTTGCAGGGGTCTAGCATCGTGGTGAGTGTCGCGACTGGTGGTCTGTTAAGGCAATCAGTGACATGATTGGTGCTTCCTATTTTATACTTGATGTTGAGGTGGAATTGTTGCAAGTATGTGGACCACTTTTTATGGCGATCATTCTACACTTTTCCTTGAGTCTGCATGAACTGTAGTGGCTTATGATCAGTTTGGATGATTGTCTCCTTCCCAAGAATGTAATGTCTTCATTGGCAGAAGTCTTGCACAATGGAGTACATTTATTTGTCTTAATTAGGGTACTTACAGACAGCATATGATAGTGTCTCTCTATGATAGGCCACGGGGTGGTCGTGCTGAGTGAGAATGATACCCACCACATAGCTTGAAGCATTTGTCTCGATCTCAAAGGGTTGTTCCAGGTCTGGTAGTGAAAGTATTGGGGATGAGCACAAGTGCTTCTTCAGATCGTCAAACACATATTGTTGGGACCGGCCCCAAGAAAATTTTTCCTTACCACCACCCCTGGTTATTTGGCTGAGGGCCCATGCAATATGGGAGAATCCCAACACAAACATGTGGTAGAAATTGGCAAGGCCCAAGAAGATCCGAAGCTAAGTGAGTGTGGTTGGGGCTGGCTAGTCACGGATGACTTGGATCTTGGTTGGATCCACATGCACGCCATGTTGATCAATTATGTAGCCCAGGTAATGGACCTCGTCCATGTCGAATAAGCATTTTTCTAAGTTGGCATATAGCTTGTGTTGTCGTAGGGTGGGCAGAACTTGTTGAGTATGTTGCAAGTGTTCGGCCCAAGTATTGTTGTAAATGAGAATTTCATCCAAATAAAGCACTACAAAAGTATTGGTAAATGGTCACAGGATATTGTCCTTCATCCTCATGAAAGTGGTTGGAGCATTTGTCAAACCAAAGGGCATGACCACCATTCAAAAAGGCCTTTCTTTGACTCGAAGGCGTTTTTCCATACATCTGTCTATTCTATCAGGACTTGGTGATAGCCAGACTTCAAATCAATCTTACTGAATTATTTGGCCCCCATGAGTTGATCAAGGAGGCTGTCGATTCGGGGAATTGGGTACTAGTTTCTGACTATGATTTTATTCAAAACCCAATAATCAATGCATAGTCACTAGGTTCCATCTTTCTTCTGTACCAGCATGATTGGGCTCCTGCAAGGTGATGAGCTAGGATGGATGTGCCCCTTGTGGAGTAGTTCTTGAATCTGTCGCTTGATCTCCTCATTCTCTAATAGAGAGCAGCGATAGATTGGACCATTGGTCAGAGGTGCATCGAGGGTCAGATCGATGGGATGCTTGACCTAGCAGTGCAGAGGTACCTCTAGTAGGTGAGGAGAAGATATCTGAGTATTCTTCCACAACCTTATCTACTTGCTTCTGATGTGTGGAGAGGTTAGTCGCAAATACCCTAGATGTGGTTCTGATCTTTCTCTTTCTCTAAGAGAGAATCACGTAGAAGACAAACTTCCCTGTCTGAGAGATGATCTTCTTGCATTTCTTAGCAGAGATCAAGAAAATAGCACTAGGTGGGACTACCTCAGATATCCTGTACAATTTCCTGCTCAAAGGAATAATAACACTACGAGGCCTAGACTCATATACATCATGATGTTTCCATAAATAATGTTGGCCCAAAATAACATCACAAACTTCGAGAGCAGAAACATCACACAATACCTCGTGTTTGAAGGGCTTGATGTCATACGACAATCAGAACTGTTGGTTGACATGGGGATCGCTTCCTTGGCGGAGCCATCTAATGGTGTAGGGTTGTGGGTGAGGCATTGTTAGTAGGGCCAACTGCTTGACGACCTTTTTTGAGATGAGGTTCTTCTGGTTACCACTATTAACGATGAAGTGCAGCAGGGTGACTTTTTCCCACATTTGTGAATGGAAGAGGCGTTCTCCTTCTTCTGGCTCATCTGGTTCACCGGGTTGGAGCTTGGTGGTAGAAACGATGGCATTGGGTTCCATGTCAATGATTTTTATTCCCCTTTCTGGTTCTAGCTCAGTGTCTGAACTCGCATCTGATTCATAGGCTTTCACTTCGGCCACCAGCGACTTCTTTGAGCGACAGTCAGCAGTGTTATGCCAAGGGCTCTTATGGAAGCCGCACCACTTCCCAGTATCTTTGTTTGTCTTTTCGGTGTCCTTACTTAATTGCAGCTTGGAATGGTCGTCCTAATACTATCCATATTTTCTTTGTCCTTTGTTCTATGGGTTGGGCCCACACTTTCCTGGATTTTTTTGTGAGGGGTTCCCAGGCCCAAATTGTTGAGTCTTTTGTTTGAGATTTTGCTCGATTTTGACAGCATATCAGTAGGCCACGCCCAAGGATGAGATGTCCAGAAATTCCATTTTAGTCTGGATATATCTATGCAGAGTGCCATGATACATGAGCACCAGATGTTGCTCTGAATATTTGATACCCAGCTTGGTGCACAAGGTATGAAATATATTTGTAAAATCTGGCACTGCTTGGTCTCTTTCTTGCCGCAGAGTGGTCCATTTGATATACAAGTCGTCATAACTTTTGAAAGGGTAGTATTCTTCCTTAATAGCATCTCTGAAGGATTCCCAAGTGGCCATGACTGTAAATAATGAGTTTTCCTCTATTTCCTTTTTCTCACAGAAATTTTCTCACCAATCCTTGACATGGCTAACGGCTTTGAGGAGCGCAAAAGTAATCTTTTCTCTATTCAAAAAGTTATGGACAGAAAAATACCCTTCTAGTATATTCAACCACTTGCTTAAAACATCTACATCTATCTAACCTTCAAATATATGAATATCAATGTTTATTTGTACCTTGAAGGGGGCGGCGCCTCCGCTTGAAGAAGATGCATCGCTTGTTGGTAGTTGCCGAAGGATTTGCGTGAAACTATCCATCATTTCGTTCCTTTGTTGTGTGAGGGATTCCTCAATCAACACTTTGAAAGGATCTCCTATCTCATCATCATTATTTTCTCCTACAATGAGAATTCATTTGTGCATGCGAGAGCTTTTGTCCTCAATAGAAACAAGCTCAAGACCCAACTCCTTGTATTCCAACCTCGTTGGGGACATGCATTAAGATGACAAGGAGTAGACCGCTCTGATACCACTGATCCAGATTTTATGAAATGAATACAGATTATTAATAGGTTCTTAACACAAAATAATAGAGATACAGTAAAATTGGTTTTCTATTCAATAAGGAAATAAGCTGAAACTCTAAAATGAAGCGGAAACAAGCTTGTTGGAATGGTGGCAGCTTATCTCTGAGAAGAGATGTGAAGGCTACACTCATTCACAAGAAGATGATTAAATTGAGGCTCTGAAGGGATTTTTACAATAAACAGGAATGCCAAAAACCCTAGACATCCAAAAACCTAACCCTGGGAGATGAAGCGCCAAAAGTCATGTGGGCCCCATCTAGGTAAGTTAGTACATCAACTTCCCGAGGTCGTAACTTTTTCATACGATATACTTTTTAGGCGTATGATATCCCATTGGAAAGGTATAATCGAGGAGATTCATTTTGGGAGATCAATGATGCCTTCATATATAATTAGGAATCTCGATACCGAAAAACCTTCATTTAGGCCCTCAAAATGGCCCTGGAAGTTAAAACTGCCAAAAATAGTAAATTGCCAAATTGTCATAAAACTATTTTGAGCCAGTTGGAAAAGGTGGGTGGCCACTCATATCCACCTAGATAAATCCTCCCTTTTTAGGAAGCAAGGTTCTCCATTTCATTGAGTTCCCCCATCATATGAGGAAATTTCTGTTGAATTTGGCCCCGAGTGAGCCACTTGCCTTGGTGCAGGAGTTACCCTGCTTTGATGACTCGATAAAGATGGATCATTTGTTGTCAAGTTCCCTTGATCTGTGTGTCCACAATATGATCATTGGATGCATGTTGTATGCATTCAGGGTTGAGATTTTTTGGTGTCAGATGTTCTGGTCCGTCTAAGGTGTCCAATAATGGTGGGAAATAAGGGCGAAGGAGATCCACATTGAACACTGGGTGCAAGCCAAGGGAAGGAGGAATGTTGAGCTCAAAATCATTATCCCCCATGGCCTTCGTGATGGTGTACGAACTATAATGGAGTGGGTGAAGCTTTTGATGGGGTTTTGTAAGGCGTTCTTTCTACAAGTGCAACCAAACTTTGTCGCCCACCTGAAACTTATGTGTCACCCGATGTTGATCATGGTGTTGCTTGTACTTTTCATTGGACTTATGTATGATATCCTGAACCTATTGGTGGATGTGTTGGATCCTCTCAATGAACCAAGTGGCTTTGTCAGCTTCATTTGGAGCAGGAGATGAGTCGGTCGAGGTGACCGCAAGGGGAAGTGAATCATCTATGGGACCAAATGGTTGGAATCCCAACCCCACCTAAAATGGGTTGTGGTCAATTGAGCTATGTAGGGATCAGTTGTAGCTATATTGGACATAGGGAAGGCTCTCATCCTATGAGTGTGGTTTCTTTGAATTATACATGTGAAGCATATGCACAATCATTCAATTTACGACTTCAGTTTGGCCATCTATCTAGGGGTGGAAGGTCATAGATTTGGTGAGCTTGGTGGCCAACAGTGACCAGAGGCTCGACTAGAATGTATTGAGAAATAAACTATCCCGATCTGAGACAATGGTTTGTGGGATTCCAAAATGTACACAAACTCGTTCAAACAAGATCTTGGTAGTGGCCTCTAGTGTGATGTTCTTCTTGCAGGAAACCAGAATCGTCATCTTAAAAAAGCGATCTACAACCACAAAAACACAGTCATTTCCCCACCTGGTGGATGGGAGGCCCAACATGTAGTCCATTGAGATGGATTCCCATGGCTTGTCATGAGTAGGAAGATGGGTGTACAAGCCCTGTTTCTTAGTGGTCAGTTTGGCAACAATGCAGGCAGTGTAAGACTTGATATACTTGCTAACCTCCTGTCGAAGTTTCAGCCAGTAGAAATGTTTATGTAGCATCGCCACTGTATTTTTGACGTCGAAGTGTCATTCCACCCAACTATAGTGGGCTTCCCAAATCAGCTTCACTTGCTCGCTTGATGGAACACATATATGTCCTAGACGACACAACAACCCATCCTGAAGATGGAAATTATCGACAACTGCATTTGCACCCAACATTTGGTAGGTGGTGGCGAAGTCTGGGTCTGTCTCATAGAGTTGGGGCCATCTAGAGGTCTCATGGCCGCAGGAGTCTAGCACCATGGTAAGTGCCCTGACTGGCGGTCTGTTGAGGCAATCAGTGACGCGATTGGTGCTTCTTGTTTTATACTTGATGTTGAGGTGGCATTGCTGCAAGTATGTGCACCACTTTTGATGGCGATCATTCTGCAATTTTCCTTGAGTCTGCATGAACTGCAGTGTCTTATGATCAGTGTGGATGATTGTCTCCTTCCCAGGAATGTAATGTCTCCACTGGAAGCAAGCTTTCACAATGGAGTACATTTCTTTGTCATAACTAGGGTACTTATGGACAACATATGATAGTGTCTCACTATGATAGGCCACGGATTGGCTATGCTAAGTGAGAACAGTGCCCACCGCGTGGTCTGAAGCATCTGTCTCGATCTCAAAGGGTTGTTGCAAGTCTAGTAGTGAAAGTACTGGGGATGAGCACAAGCATTGCTTCAAATCATTGAACGCTTGTTGTTGGGACTGGCCCCACGCAAATTTCGTCTTACTACCACCCCTGGTTATTTGGTTGAGGGCCCATGCAATATGGGACAATCCCAACAGGAACCTGCGGTAGAAATTGGCAAGGCCCGAGAAGCTCTGAAGCTTAGTGAGTGTGGTTGGGGTTTTCCAATCACGGATGACTTAGATCTTGGGTGGATCCAAATGAATGTCATGTTGATCAATTATGTAGCCCAGGTAATGGACCCTTTCCATGCCAAAGGAGCATTTTTCCAAGTTTTCATATAGCTTGTGTTGCCGCAGGGTGTGAAGAACTTGTTGAATATGTTGCAAGTGTTCGGCCCACGTATTACTGTAAATGAGAATTTCATCTAGATACACCACTATAAAAGTATTGGTTAATGGTTGCAGGATATCATCCATCATCCTCATGAAAGTGGCTGGAGCATTTGTCAAACCAAAGGGCATGACCAACCATTCAAAAAGGCCTTCCTGAATTCTATTCTATTAGGACTTAGTGGTAGCCAGAATTCAAATCAATCTTACTGAAGTATTTGGCCCCCATGTGTTAAACAAGGAGGTCTTCGATTCAAGGAATCGAGTATCTGTTTTTGACTGTGATTTTATTTAGAGCCCGGTAATCAATGCAGAGTCACCAGGTTCCATATTTCTTTTGTACCAGCATGATTGGGATCCCGCAAGGTGATGATCTCAGACGTATGTGCCCCTTGTGGAGCATTTCTTGGAAATTTTGCTTGATATCATCAATCTCTAATAAAGAGTGGCAATAGACTGGCCCATTGGGAAATGGTGCGTCGAGGGTCAGATCAATGGGGTGCTTGACCTGGTAGTGTAGAGGTACCCTGGTAGGAGAGGAGAAGATATCTGAGTATTATTCCACGACCTTATCTACTTTCTTTTATTGTGTGGAGAGGTCAACCACAGAGAACCTGGATGTGGTTGTGATATTCCTCTTACTCTGAGAGTGAATCATGAAGAAGACAAACTTCCCCATCTGAGAGATCACCTTCCTACATTTCCTAGCAGAGATCAAGGAAATAACACTAGGTGGGACTGCCTTGGGTATCCTGTACAATTTCTTGTTCAAAGTAATAATAACACTGTGAGGCCTAGACTCATATACAACATGATGTTTCCATAAATAAGGCTAGCCCAAAATAATATCACAAACTTCGAGAGGAGAAACATCACACAATACCTCGTCTTTGAAGGGCTTTATGTCATATGACAATCGACACTGTTGGCTGACGTGGAGATCGCTTCCTTGGCAGAGCCATCCAATGGTGTAGGGTTGTGGGTGCGGCGTTGTCGGCAAGGCCAATCGCTTGACAATATCTATTGAGATGAGGTTCTTATGGCTACCTCTATCAATGATGAATTGCAATGGGGTGCCTTTTACCCACATATGTGAATGGAAGAGGTGTTCTCCTTCTTTTGGCTCATCTGGTTCACTAGTTTGGAGCTTGTTGGTAGAAACGGTGGCACAGGGTTCCGTGTCAATGATCTGTCTTCCCCTTTTTGGTTTTGGCTCAGAGTCTGAACCTGCATCTGATTCAGAGGCTTTCACTTAGGCCACTAGCAACTTCTTTGAGTGGTAGTCAGAAGTGTTATGCCAAGGGCTCTTATGGAAGTCGCACCACTTCCCAGTATCTTTCTTTGTCTTTCTAGTGTCCTTCTTTGCTTGTGGCTTGGACTGGTTGTCTTGATACTGTCCATATTTTCTATGTCCTTTGTTCCATGGGTTGGGACCGCCCTTTCCTATCTTTTGTTGTGAGGGGTTCCCAGGCCCGAATTGTCGCGTCTTTTGTTAGAGCTTCTACTTGATTTTGACGGCATATCTGTAGGCCACGCCCAAGGATGAGATGTATAGAAATTCCATTTCAGTATGGATGTATCTATGCAGAACGTCATGATACTTGAGCACTAAATGTTTCTCTGAACATTTGATACGCAGCTTGGTGTGCAAGGTATGTAAGATATTTGTGAAATCTGGCACTGCTTGGTCTCTTTTTGCCGCAGTGTGGTCCATTTGGTATACAAGTCGTCATAACTTCCGACAGGGTAGTATTCTTCCTTAATAGCATCCCTGAAGGATTCCCAGGTGGCCATGACTGTAAATAATGAGGGTTCCTCTATTTCCTTTTGCTCACAGAAATTTTCCCACGAATCTTTGACATGGGGAACGGATTTGAGGAGCGCAAAAGTAATCTTTTCTCTATTCGAAAAGTTATGGAAATAAAATGCCCTTCTACTGGATTCAACCACTTGTCTACAAAATCTCTGTCTATCTGACCTTCAAATATAAGAATATCAAATTGTATTTGTACCTTGAAGGGAGCGGCGCCTCCGCTTGAAGAATATGTGTCGCCAGTTGGTAGTCGTCAAAGGATTTGCACGAAACTATCCATCATCTCGTTCCTTTGTTGTGTGAGGGCTTCCTCAATCAACAGTTTGAAAGGATACCATGTCCCATCATATTTATTTTCTCCCGCCATGAGATGTCTCTTGGGCGTGTGAGAGATTTTATCCTCAAGAGAAACAAGCTCGAGACCCAACTCTTTGTATTCCAACCTCGTTGAGGACATGCATTAAGATGACAAGGAGAAGACCGCTATGATACCACTGATCCATATTTTATGAGTAGAATGAAATGACTACATATTATTAACAGGTTCTTAACACAAAATAACAGAGATACAGTAAAACTGGTTTTCTATTCAATAAGGAAATAAGTTGAAACTGTAAAATGCAGCGGAAACAAGCTTGTTGGAATGGTGGTGGCTTATCTTTGAGAAGAGATGTGACGTGTAATGACCATTTTCTTATTAATATGAATAATTTCATAAATAATCCTAAACATTAGCTAAATTATAATTAATTATTATATAACCTTAATTAATTATATGTTATTAATTAATTATTTTGATTATAATTAGCTGAAGTATGATTAACTCCTTGATTAAGGGTTAATGAATGATTAATTATTAAATGAGACATTAAATGATTAAGTATTAAACTAATGGT
>JZKD02S2024755.1:14060-43310 GCA_000966675.3 Picea glauca | reverse complement strand
AGGGGGGATTCATTCATGCATTGGACGGGAGAGGAGATTTTGGGAGCATTGGGACAGAGTTAGTTAACAGTGGTGACAGTGGGATTTACAGTGCACCGGGGCTGAGGGGTTTTGGCTTGGAGGGCTAGGACATCCATAGATGTCCTAGGGCTAGGCGTACTAGTCGGTAGGGTCGCTGGTTTTCGGGTGTCTTCAGGAGCAAGCTTGTTGCGGATAGGTTGAAGCGAAGGGAGCCATAGCATCAGAGCGAGGTATTTAAATTGTTATGTAAATTATGCAAATTGTTATGTAAACTGTTATTTTATTTATTGAAATATGGGAGTGAATATGCTAGATTAAATAAAAATTTAGTAAATTTCAAATTTACTGTTCTGTTTTATTTTTCTGGTAGTTTAATGAAATCACGGTCTCTACATGACGGTTGCGCTCATTCGCAAGAAGATGATTACAATGAGGCTCTGAAGGCATTTTTACAATAAACAAGAATGCTAAAAACCCTAGACATCCAAAAAATTAACCCTAGGAGATGAAGTGCCAAAAGTCATGTGGGCCCCGTCTAGGTAAGTTAGTACATCAACTTCTCGGGGTCGTAACTTTTGCATACGATCCCCGTTTTAGGCATATGATATCCCGTTGGAAAGGAATATTAGAGGAGATTCATTTTGAGGGATCAATATTTCATTTGGATATCATCGAGAATCTCTATCCCGAAAAACCTTCATTTAGGCCCTCAAAATGGCCCTAGAAGTTAAAACTGCTAAAAATAGTAAATTGTCAAAATTACTAGAAAATTGTTTTGAGCCAGTGGGAAAAGGTGGGTGGCCAACGATATCCACTTGGATCAATCCTCCCTCCTTGGGAAGCAGTGGTCTCCATTGCATTGATTTCCCCCATCAGACGAGGAAATTTATGCTGAATTTTTCCCCGGGTGAGCCACCTGACTTGGTGCAGGAGCTGCCCTGCTTTGACGACTCGATAAAGATGGATCCTTTGTTGTCGAGTGCCCTTGATATATGTGTCCACAATCTAATCACTGGATTTTTGTTTTATGCAGTCGGGTTTGATCTATGTTGGTGTCAGTTGTTCTGCTACATCTGAGGTGTCCAATAATGGTGGGAAATAAGGGTGAAGGAGATCCACGTTAAACACTGGGTGCAAGCCAAGCAAAGGAGGAATGTTGAGCTCAAAAGTATTATCCCCCATGGCCTTGATGATGGTGTAAGTCCCATAATGGAGTGGGCGAAGATTCCCATGGGGTCCTGTAAGGCGTTCTTTCTGTAAGTGCAACCAAACTTTTTCGCCCACATGAAACTTATGTGGCACCCGATGTTGATCATGGCGTTGCTTGTACTTGTCATTGGACTTCTGTAGGATATCCTGAACCTATTGGTGGATGTGATGGATCCGCTCAATGAACCAGGTGGCTTTTTTAGCTTCATTTGGAGCAGGATATGATTCGATTGAGGTGACCGTAAGGGGAAGTGCAACATCTATGGGACCCAATGGTTGGAATCCCAACCCCACCTGAAAGGGGTTGTGGTCGGTTGAGCTATGCAAGGCTCGGTTGTAGCTATGTTGGAAATAGGGAAGGCTCTCATCCCATGTGTGAGGGTTCTTTGAATTATGCATGTGAAGGATATGCACAATCATTCAATTTATGACCTCGGTTTGGCCATCTGTCTAGGGGTGGAAGGTCATGGATTTTGTGACCTTGGTGGCCAGCAGTGACCAGAGGCTCGACTAGAATGTGCTAAAAAATTGACTGTCTCGATCTAAGACAATGGTTTGTGGGATTCCAAAATGGAACTAGACTTATTCAAATAAGATCTTAGCAGTGGTCTCTATTGTGATGTTCTTCTTGTAGGAAACTAAAATCGTCATCTTAGAAAAGTGATCAACAACCACAAAAGCACAGTCATTTCCCTGCTTGGTGGACGCGAGGCATGACATGTATTCCATTGAGATGGATTCCCATGTCCTGTCAGGAGTAGGAAGAGGGGTGTACAGGCCATGTTTCTTAGTGGTCGGTTTGGTAATAGTGTAGGAAGTGCAGGACTTGATATACTTGTTGACCTCCTGTCGAAGTTTCGGCCAATAGAAATGTTTATGTAGCATCCCCACTCTCTTTTCGATGCCGAAGTGTCCTGCCACCTGACTGTAGTGGGATTCCCAGATCATCTTCGCTCACTCATTTGATGGAACACAAATATGGCCTAGATGACACAACAACCCATCCTGAAGATGGAAATTATAGACAACTGCGTTTGCACCCAACATTTGGTAGGTGGTGGTGAAGTCTAGGTCTGTCTCATAAAGTTGGGGCCATCCAGAGGTCTCATGGCCACAGGAGGCAATCAACGACGTGATCGGTCCTTCCTGTTTTATACTTGATGTTGAGGTGGAATTGTTGCAAGTATGTGGACCACTTTTGATGGCAATCATTCTGCAATTTTCCTTGAGTCTGCATGAACTGTAGTGGCTTATGATCAGTGTGGATGAGTTTCTCCTTCCCAAGAATGTAATGTCTCCACTTACGGTAGGCTTACACAATGGAGTACATTTATTTTTCATAAGTAGGGTACTTAAGGATAGCATCTTATAGTGTCTCACTATGATAGGCCATGGGGTGGTTGTGTTGAGTGAGAACGACGCCCACCGCATAGTCTGAAGCATCTGTCTCGATCTCAAAGGCCTGCAACAGGTCTGGTAGTGAAAGTACTGGGACTGAGAACAGGCGTTGCTTCAAATCTTCGAACGCTTGTTGTTCGGACCAGCCCCACGCAAATATTTCCTTACCACCACCCCTGGTTATTTGGCTGAGGGCCCATGCAATATGGGAGAATCCCAACACGAACCTGCGGTAGAAATTAGCAAGGCCCAAGAAGCATGGAAGCTAAGTGAGTGTGGTTGGGGCTAGCCAGTCACGGATGACTTGGATCTTGGCTGGATCCACATGCACACCATGATGATAAATTATGTAGCACAGGTAATGGACCCTGTACATGTCGAAGGAGAATTTTTTCGAGTTGGCATATAGCTTGTTTTGTCACAGGGTGTGCAGAACTTGTTGAATGTGTTGCAAGTGTTCGGACCAATTCTTGCTGTAAATGAGAATTCCATCCAGATACACCACTAAAAAAGTATTAGTGAATGGTCACAAGATATCGTCCATCATCCTCATAAAAGCGGCTAGAGAATTTGTCAAACCAAAGGGCATGACCAACCATTCAAAAAGGCCTTCCTTTGACTTGAAGGGGGTTTTCCATACATCTGTCTATTCTATCAGGACCTGGTGGTAGCCAGACTTCAGATCAGTCTTACTGAAGTATTTGGCCCCCGTGATTTGATCAAGGAGGTCATCGATTCGGGGAATTGGGTACCGATTTCTGACTGAGATTTTATTCAAATTCCGGTAATCAATGCAGAGTCACCAAGTTCCATCTTTCTTCTTTACCAACACGATTGGGCTCCCGTAAGGTGATGAACTGGGATGGATGTGCCCCTTGTGGAGAAGTTCTTGGATCTATCACTTGATCTCCTCATTCTCTAACAAAGAGCAGTGATAGACTGGCCCATTGGGCAGTGGTGCATCGGGGGTCAGATCAATGGGGTGATTGACCTGGTAGTGCATAGGTACCCCGGTAGGTGAGGAGAAGATATCTGAGTATTCTTCCACGACCTTATCTACTTGCTTCTGCTGTGTGGAGAGGTCGGCCGTAGAGACCCTAGATGTGGTTGTGATATTTCGCTTACTCTAAGAACAAATCATGAAGAATACAAACTTCCCCATCTGAGAGATGACCTTCCTACAATGCTTAGCAGAGATCAAGGAAATAGCACTAGGTGGGACTGCCTCGGGTATCCTATACAATTTCTTGTTCAAAGTAATAATAACACTATGATGCCTAGACTCATATACAGCATGATGTTTCCATAAATAAGGTTGGCCCAAAAGAACATCACAAAATTTGAGAGGCAAAACATCACACAATACCTCGTCTTTGAAGGGCTTGATGACGTACGACAGTCGACACTGTTGGCTCACAAGAAGATCTCTTCCTTTGTGGAGCCATACAATGGTGTAGGGTTGTGGGTGTGGCGTTGTCAGCATGGCCAATTGATTGAAGATATCTATTGATATGAGGTTCTTCTAGCTACTGTTATCAACGATGAAGTGCAGTGGGGTGCCTTTTACCCACGTCTTTGAATGGAAGAGGCGTTCTCCTTCTTCTGGCTCATCTAGTTCACCAGGATGGAGCTTGGTGGTAGTAATGGTGGCATTGGGTTCCATGTCAATGATCTATATTCCCCTTTTTAGTTCTATATCAGAGTCTGAACCCTCATCTGATTCAGAGGATTTCATTTCAGCCACCAATGACTGCTTTAAGCGACAGTCAGCAGTGTTTTTCCAAGGGCTCTTATGGAAGTCCCACCACTTCCCAGTATCTTTTTTTGTCTTTCCGGTGTCCTTCTTTTCTTGCAGCTTGGACTGGTTATCCTAATACTATCCATCTTTTCTCTCTCCATTGTTTTGTGGGTTGGGGCTGCATTTTCCTGGCTTTTGTTGTGAGGGTTTCCCAGGACCAAATTTCCGCATCTTTTGTTTGAGCTTCTTCTCGATTTTGACGGCATATCGATAGGTCGCACCCAAGGATGAGATGTCCAGAAATTCCATTTTGGTCTGGATGTATCTATGCAGAGCATCGTGATACTTGAGCACCAGATGTCACTTTGAACCTTTGATACCCATCTTGGTGCACAAGGTATGAAAGATATTTGTGAAATATGGCATTGCTTGGTCTCTTTCTTGTCATAGTGTGGTCCATTTGGTATACAAGTCGGCATAACTTCCAACAAGGTAGTATTGTTTCTTAATAGCATCCCTGAAGGAATCCCAGGTGGCCTTGACTGTAAATAATGAGGGTTCCTTTGTTTCCTTTTTCTCAAAGAAAGTTTACCACCAATATTTGACATGGGGGACGGCTTTGAGGAGTGCAAAAGTAATCTTTTCTCTATTCGAAAAGTTATGGACAAAAAAATACCCTTCTAGTAGATTCAACCACTTGTCTACAACATATACATCTACCTAACCTTCAAAAACAGGAATGCCAAAAACCCTAGACATCCAAAAACCTAAACCTGGAAGATGAAGCACCAAAAGTCATGTGGGCCCCGTCTGGGTAAGTTAGTACATCAACTTCCCGAGGTAGTAACTTTTTCATATGATCTTCGTTTTAGGTGTATGATAGCCTGTTGGAAAGGTATCATCGAGGATATTCATTTTGGGGGCTCAATCATGCTTTTGGATATGATTGAGAAGCTTGATCCCGAAAAACCTTCATTTAGGCCCTCAAAATGGCCCTCGAAATTAAAACTACTAAAAATAGTAAATTGCCAAAATTGCCAGAAAACTGTTTTGATCCAATTGGAAAAGGTGGGTGGCCACCGATATCCACCTAGATCAATCCTCCCTACTTAGGAAGCAATGGTCTCCATTGCGTTGAGTTCCCCCAACAGATGAGGAATTTTTTGCTGAAATTGGCCCCGGGTGAGCCACTTGCCTTGGTGCAGGAGTTGCCCTGCTTTGACGACTCGATAAAGATGGATCCTTTGTTGTCGAGTGCCCTTGACATGTGTGTCCAAAATATGATCATTGGATGCCTGTTGTATGTATTTGGGGTTGATCTCTGTTGGTGTTAGTTGTTCTTCTACGTCTGAGGTGTCCAATAATGGTGGGAAATAAGGGCGAAGGAGATCCACGTTGAACACTGTGTGCAGGACAAGGAAAGGAGGAATGTTGAGCTCAAAAGCATTATCCCCCACATCCTTGGTGATGGTGTACAACCCATAATGGAGTGGGTGAAACTTCCGATGAGGTCCTCTAACACATGATTTCTGCAAGTGCAACCAAACTTTGTCACCCACCTGAAACTTATGTGGCACACGATGTTGATCATGGTGTTTCTTGTAATTGTCATTGGACTTTTGTAGGATATCACGAACCTGTTGGTGGATGTGTTGGATCCACTCAATGAACCAGGTGGCTTTGTCATCTTTAGTTGGAGCAGGAGATGAGTCGGTCGAGGTGACCGCAAGGGGAAGTGCAACATGTATGGGACCCAATGGTCAAAATCCCAACCCCACCTGAAAGGGGTTGTGGTTGGTTGAGCTATAAAGGGCTTGGTTGTAGCTATGTTGGACATATGGAAGGCTCTCATCCCATGTGCGAGGGTGCTTTGAATTATACATGAGAAGGATATGCACAATCATTTGATTTACGACCTCAGTTCGGCCATCTGTCTGGGAGTGGAAGGCTATGGATTTGGTGAGCTTGGTGGCCAGCAATGACCAGAGGCTCGACTAGAATGTGCTGAGAAATCGACTATCCCAATCTGAGACAATGGTTTGTGGGATTCCAAAATGTACCTAGACTCATTCAAAGAAGATCTCGGCAATGGCCTCTGTTGTGATGTTCTTCTTGCAAGCAACCAGAATCGTCATCTTAGAAAAGTGATCAACAACCACAAAAACACATTCATTTCCCCACTTGGTGGATGGGAGGCCTGACATGTAGTCCATTGAGATGGATTCCCATGGCCTGTCAAGAGTAGGAAGAGGGGTGTACAGGCCCTGTTTCTTAGTGGTCGGTTTGGCAATAGTGCAGGCAGTGTAGGACCTGATATACTTGTTGACCTCTTTTCAAGGTTTTTTCCAATAGAAATGTTTATGTAGAATCATCACTCTCTTTTCAATGATGAAGTGTCCTGCCACTTGAATGTAGTGGGCTTCCTAGATCAGCTTCGCTCGCTCGCTTGATGGAACAAAGATATGGCCTAGATGACACAACAACCCATCCTGAAAATGGAAATTATCGACAACTGTGTTTGCACCCAACATTTGGTAGGCGGTGGTGAATTTCAGGTCTGTCTCATAGATTTGGGGCCATCGACAGGTCTCATGGTCACAGGAGTCTAGAACCATGGTGAGTGTCGCGACTCGCGGTCTACTGAGGCAATCAGTAACACGATTGGTGCTTCATATTTTATACTTTATGTTGAGGTGGAATTGCTGCAAGTATGTGGACCACTCTTGATGGTGATCATTCTACAATTTTCCTTGAGTCTGCATGAACTGCAGTGGCTTATGATCAGTGTGGATGATTTTCTCCTTCCCAAGAATGTAATGTCTCCACTAGCAGTAGGCTTGCACAATGGAGTACATTTCTTTGTCATAATTAGGGTACTTACGGACAACATCTGATAGTGTCTCACTATAATAGGCCACGGGGTGGCCGTGCTGAGTGAGAACAGTGCCCAGCGCATAGTCTGAAGCATCTGTCTCGGTCTCAAAGGGATGTTGCAGGTCTGGTAGTGAAAGTATTGGGGATGAGCATAAGCATTGCTTCAAATATTTGAACGCTTGTTTTTTGGACTGGCCCCATGCAAATTTTTGCTTACCACCACCCCTGGTTATTTGGCTGAAGGCTTATGTAATATGAGAGAATCCCAACACGAACCTACAGTAGAAATTGGCAAGGCCCAAGAAGCTCTGAAGATCAATGACTGTGGTTGGGGATGGCTAGTCACAGATGACTTGGATCTTGGCTGGATCCACATGCACGCCATGCTAATCAATTATGTAGCCCAGGTAATGGACCCTGTCCATGCCAAAAGAGAATTTTTCCAAGTTGGCATATAACCTGTGTTGTCGTAGGGTGTGCAGAACCTGTTGAATATGTTGCAAGTGTTCGGCCCAAGTATTCCTGTAAATGAGAATGTCATCCAGATACACCACTACAAAAGTATTGGTGAATGGTTGCAGGATATCATCCATCATCCTCATGAAAGTGGTTGGAGCATTTGTCAAACCCAAGGGCATGACCAACCATTCAAAATGGCCTTCCTTTGACTTGAAGGTGGTTTTTCATACATCTATTTGTTCTATCGGGACCTGGTGGTAGCCATACTTCAGATCAATCTTATTGAAGCATTTGGCCCCCATGAGTTGAGCAAGGAGGTTGTCGATTCAGGGAATCGGGTACCGATTTCTGACAGTGATTTTATTCAGAGCCCGGTAATCAATGCAGAGTCGCCAAGTTCCATATTTCTTCTGTACCAGCATGATTGGGCTCCTACAAGGTGATGAGTTGGAACGGATGTGCCCCTTGTGGAGAAATTCTTGGATATGTCGCTTGATCTCCTCATTCTCTAATAGAGAGCAGCGATAGATTGGCCCATTGGGAAGCAGTGTGATGGGGGTTAGATCGATGGGGTGCTTGACCTAGAAGTGCATAGGTACCCCGATAGGTGAGCAGAAGATATCTGAGTATTCTTCCACGATCTTATCTACTTGCTTCTGCTGTGTGGAAAGTTTGGTTGTAGATACCCTGGATGTGGCTGTGATATTTCGCTTACATTGAAAGAGAATCACGAAGAAGAAAAACTTCCCCATATGAGAGATGAACTTCCTGCATTGCTTAGCAAAGATCAAGGAAATAGCACTAGGTGGGACTGCCTTGGGTATCCTATACAATTTTCTATTCAAAGTAATAATAACACTACGAGACCTAGACTCATATACATCATGATGTTTCCATAAATAAGGTTGGCCCAAAATAACATCACAAACTTCGAGAGGAGAAACATCACACAATACCTCGTCTTTGAAGGTTGTGATGTTGTACGATAGTCGGAACTATTCGTTGACGTGGAGATCGCTTCCTTGGCGGAGCCATCCAATAGTGTTAGGTTGTGGGTGCGGTGTTGTTGGCAGGGCCAACCGCTTAACGACCTCTGTTGAGATAAGGCTCTTTTGGCTACCACTATCAACGATGAAGTGCAGCGGGGTGCCTTTTACCCACATCTATGAATGGAAGAGGCATTCTCCTTCTTCTGGCTCGTATGGTTCACCAGGATGGAGCTTGGTGGTAGCAACGGTGGCAATGGGCTTTGCGTCAATGATCCATCTTCCCCTTTCTGGTTCTAGCTCAGAGTCTGAACATGCATCTGATTCAGAGGCTTTCACTTCAGCCACTAGCAACTGCTTTGACTGGTAGTCAGCTTATGCCAAGGGCTCTTATGGAAGTTGCACCACTTCCCGGTATATTTATTTGTATTTCCAGTGTCTTTATTTTCTTGCAGCTTGGAATGGTTGTCCTGATACTGTCCATATTTTCTCTGTCCTTTGTTTTGTGGGTTGGGGCCGCCCTTTCCTTGATTTTATTGTGAGGGGTTCCTAGGCCCAAATTGCCTCGTCTTTTGTTTGAGCTTCTGCTCGATTTTGACAACATATCGGTAGGTCGCGCCCAAGGATGAGATGTCTAGAAATTCCATTTCGGTCTCAATGTATCTATGCAGAGCGCCATGACTCTTGAGCACCATATGTTGCTCTGAATCTTTGATACCCATCTTGGTGTGCAAGGTAAGAAAGATATTTTTGAAATCTGGCACTGCTTGGTCTCTTTTTGCCGCAGTGTGGTCCATTTGGTAGACAAGTCGTCATAACTTTCGGCAGGGTAGTATTGTTCCTTAATAGCATCCCTAAAGGATTCCCAGGTGGTCGTGACTATAAATAATGAGGGTTCCTCTGTTTTCTTTTTCTCATAGAAAGTTTCCCAACAATCTTTGACATGGGGAATGGCTTTAAGGAGCGCAAAAGTAATATTTTCTCTATTCGAAAAGTTATGGATAGAAAAATACCCTTCTAGTAGATTCAACCACTTGTCTAGAGCATCTGCATCTATCTGACCTTCAAATATAGGAATATCAAAGTTTATTTGTAACTTGAAGGGGTCGGTGCCTCTGCTTGAAGAAGATGCGTCGCATGTTGGTAGTTGCCGAAATATTTGCGTGAAACTATCCATCATCTCATTTCTTTGTTGCGTGAGGGATTCCTCAATCCATAGTTTGAAAGGATCTCCTATCCCGTCATCTTTATTTTCTCCTACCATGAGAGGTCACTTGGGCATGTGAGAGATGTTTTCCTCAATAGAAACAAGCTCGAGACCTAACTCTTTGTATTTTGACCTCGTTGGGGACATGCATTAAGACGACAAGGAGAAAAATGATCTGATACCAATGATTTGGATTTTAGGAGAAGAATGAAATGACTACATATTATTAACAGGTGCTTAACACAAAATAACATAGATACATTAAAACTAGTTTTCTATTCAATAAGGAAATAAGATGAAACTATAAAATGCAGCGGAAACAAGCTTGTTGGAATGGTGGCGACTTATCTCTGAGAAGAGATGTGACGGCTGCGCTCATTCAAAAGAAGATGATTACAATGAGGCTCTGAAGGCATTTTTACAATAAAAAGGAATGCCAAAAACCCTAGACATCCAAAAACCTAACCATGGGAGATGAAGCACAAAAAGTCATGTGGGCCCCGTCTGGGTAAGTTAGTACATCAACTTCCCGGGGTCATAACTTTTACATACGATCTTCGTTTTAGGCGTATGATATCCCGTTGGAAAGGTATATTCGAGAAGGTTGATTTTGGAGGCTTAATGATACCTTTGATTATCATTGAGAAGCTATATCCCGAAAAACCTTCATTTAGGCCCTCAAAATGGCCCTGGAAGTTAAAACTATTAAAAATAGTAAATTGCCAAAATTGCTAGAAAATTGTTTTGAGATAGTTGGAAAAAGTGGGTGGCCACCAATATCCAACTTGATCAATCCTCCCTCCTTAGGAATCAATGGTCTCCATTTCATTGATTTCCTCCATCAGATGAGGAAATTTCTGCTGAATCTGGCCCCGGGTGACCCACTTGCCTTGGTGTTGGAGCTACCCTGCTTTGACGACTCGATAAAGATGGATCCTTTGTTTTCGATTGCCCTTGATCTATGTGTCCACAATATGATCGTTGGATTCTTGTTGTATGTAGTTGGGGTTGATCTCTTTTTGTTTCAATTGTTTTGATACGTCTGATGTGTCCAATAAAGGTAGGAAATAAGGGTGAAGGAGATCCACGTTGAACACTGGGTGCAGGCCAAGGAAAGGAGGAATTTTGAGCTCAAAATCATTATCCCCCACGGCCTTGGTGATGGTGTACATCCCATAATGGAGTGGGCGAAGCTTTTGATGGGGTCCTGTGAGGCATTCTTTCTGCAATTGCAACCAAACTTTGTTGCCCACCTGAAATTTATGTGGCACCCGATGTTGATCATGGTGTTGCTTGTACTTGTCATTGGACTTCTGTAGGATATCATGAACCTATTAGTAGATGTGTTGGACCTACTCAATGAACCGGGTGTCTTTGTCAGCTTCAGTTGGAGCAAGAGATGCGTCAGTCGAGGTGACCGCAAGGGGAAGTGCAACATCTACGGGACCCAATGGTTGGAATTCCAACCCCACCTGAAAGGGGTTGTGTTTGGTTGAGCTATGCAAGGCTCGATTGTAGAAATGTTGGACATAGATAAGGCTCTCACCCCATGTGCAAGGGTGCTTTGAATTATACATGTGAAGGATATGCACAGTCATTCGATTTACGACCTAGGGTTGGCCATCTATGTCTGGGGGTGGAAGGCCATGGATTTGGTGAGCTTGGTGGCCAACAGTGACCAGAGGCTCAACTAGAATGTGCTGAGAAATTGAATGTCCTGATCTGAGACAATAGTTTGTGGGATTCCAAAATGTACCCAGACTCGTTCAAAGAATAGCTTGATAGTGGCCTCTGTTGTTTTCTTCTTTCAGGAAACCAGAATCGCCATCTTAGAAAAGTGATCAGCAACCACAAAAACACAGTCATTTCCCTATTTGTTGGACAGGAGGCCTGACATGTAGTCCATTGAGATGGATTCCCATGGCCTGTCAGGAGTAGAAAGAGGGGTGTACAGGCCCTGTTTCTTAGTGGTCGGTTTGGAAATAGCACAGGCAATGCAGGACCTGATATACTTGCTGACCTCATGTCGAAGTTTCGGCCAATAGAAATTTTTCTTTAGCATCACCACTATATTTTCGACGTCAAAGTGTCATGTCACCCGACCGTAGTGGGCTTCCTAGATCAGCTTCGCTCACTCGCTTGATGGAACAAAGATATGGCCTAGACGACACAACAACCCATCCTAAAGATGGAAATTATCGACAACTGCATTTGCACCCAACATTTGGTAGGTTGTGGCGAAGTTTGGGTCTGTCTCATAGAGTTGGGGCCATCCATAGGTCTCATGGCCACAAGAGTCTAGCACCATGGTGAGTGTCGTGACTGGCAGTATGCTGAGGTAATCAGTGACACAATTGGTGCTTTTTGTTTTATACTTGATGTTAAGGTGGAATTGTTGCAAGTATGTGGACCAATTTTAATGGAGATCATTCTACAATTTTCCTTGAGTTTGCATGAACTTCAATGGCTTATGATCAGTGTGGATGATTTTCTCCTTCCCAAGAATGTAATGTCTCCATTGGCGGCAGGATTGCACAATGGATTACATTTCTTTGTTGTAAGTAGGGTACTTACGGACAAAATCTGATAATGTCTAACTATGATAGGCCACAGGGTGGTCGTGCTGAGTGAGAACGGTGCCCAGCGCATAGTCTGAAGCATCTGTCTTGATCTCAAATGGTTTTTGCAGGTCTGGTAGTGAAAGTACTGGGGATGAGCACAAGCGTTGCTTCAAATCGTCAAACGCTTGTTGTTGGGACCGGCCCCACACAATTTTTTCCTTACCACCACCCCTGGTTATTTGGATGAGGGCCCATGCAATATGGGAGAATCCAAACACGAACCTCCAATAGAAATTTCCAAGGCCCAAGAAGCTTCGAAGCTCACTGAGTGTGGTTGGGGCTGGCAAGTCACGGATGACTTGGATCTTGGATTGATCCACATGCACACCATGTTGATCAATTATGTAGCCCAAGTAATGGACCCTGTCCATGCCAAAGGATCATTTTTCTAAGTTGGCATATAGCTTGTGATGCCGCAGCATGTGAAGAACCTGTTGAATATGTTGCAAGTGTTTGGCCCAAGTCTTGTTGTAAATGAGAATGTCATTCAGATACACCACTACAAAAGTATTGGTGAATGGTCACAGGATATCATCTATCATCCTCATGAAAGTGGTTGGAGCATTTGTCAAACCAAAGGGAATAACCAACCATTCAAAAAGGCCTTCCTTTCACTTGAAGGTGGTTTTCCATACATCTATCTATTCTATCGGGACCTGGTGGTAGCCAGACTTCAGATCAATCTTACTGAAGTATTTGTCCCCCATGAGTTGATCAAGAAGGTTGTCGATTCGGGGAATCGGGTACCGTTTTTTTACTATGATTTTATTCAGAGCCCGGTAATCAATGCAGAGTCGCCAGGTTCCATATTTCTTCTGTACTAGCACATTTGGGCTCCCACGAGGTTATGAGATGGGATGGATGTGCCCCTTGTGGAGAAGTTCTTGGATCTGTCACTTGATCTCCTCATTCTCTAACAGAGAGTGGTGAAAGACTGGCCCATTAGGCAGCGGTGCGTCGGGGATCAGATCGATGGGGTGCTTGACCTGGCAATGCAGAGATGCCTCGGTAGGTGAGTAGAAGATATCTGAGTATTCTTCCATGACCTTATCTACTTGCTTCTGCTATGTGGAGAGCTCGATCGCAGAGACCCTAGATGTGGATGTGATCTTTCACTTACTCTGAGAGCGAATCACGAAGAAGACAAAATTCCCCGTCTGAGAGATGAACTTCTTGTATTTCTTAGCAGAGATCAAGGAAATAGCACTAGGTGGGACTGCCACAGGTATCCTGTACAATTTCCTATTCAAAGTAATAATAACACTATGAGGCCTAGACTCATATACAGCATGACGTTTCCATAAATAATGTTGGCCCAAAAGAACATCGCAAACTTCGAGAGGAGTAACATCACACAATACCTCGTCTTTGAAGGGCTTGATGTCGTATGATAGTCAGCACTGTTAGCTGACAAGGAGATCACCTCCTTGACGGAGCTGTTGGGCACTTTAATTATCTAATTAAATGGAAAATCAAAGTGTTCAATATAAATTTTCAACCCAGGGAAGTCTGTTATTTCAAGATAATTCTGCACAGTCTATGCTAGATTATGAAAGCATCTCTAATCTAATTGCAGTAGGGAATTTCTTTTTAACAAAAACAACAAACAATATCACTAACACAGTTGTGTTGATACAGCTGGAGTGCTACAGAATTAAAATCTCAATTGCAATCTAAACTGATGAATATATAAAAACCATGAATTGCCTACCCTAATCTAACTTCCTAAATTACTTTTGCAGGAAGAAACTCTGTACTATTGCAGAAAGGAAATCTACTTATTGCAAGAAGCTACTTCACACTTTTATTTCTCAAAAAAATATTTTAACCTAATGCAGAAAAAGGAAAAGCAGTTCTCTAGCCATGTTCAGCAACTAACTTCTAATTCTCATGAGACAAGTTTATGCGCATTTACCAAGAAGGAACTAAACTGTAACAACAGTTATATTCAGAAATATCTAACAGTTAAACCATTGCAATGGAAATGACTAAATCTAGAATTTGAAATAGAGGGGAATTGGTGAGGAAGGTGGTCCCTTTCCTTCTCACTGAATCCACTCAAAAAGATAGGTTACAGTCTGCTAAAGAAATTCAATCCACTTCTTCATTTAATTGCCAAAAAGATTTATGTGTACAATAATCACTACTTTCTTCAGTTCAAGGAAAAAGACTAACAACCCTTTACATTACAAAATCTCTGTTATTTAAAGTTAGAGTCGTTCAGTGTTCAAAAACAAAACAGTCTTGAGAATCCCCGATTCTCAAGATGTACGTTAGCTATCATTAATACAAAATCCTGAATTCTCTTTCATCAACATCATGATCCAGCATTCTAATCAGCAGGTGTTGCAACAGTGGTATCACAACAGGACTGGTGGCATCTGTTGTAACAGATTCCGAGATTAACAAGCTTATGTTGTAGCAGTTGTGTAATAGCTGCATCTGTTGTAACAGCTTTCGAGATTAACAAGCTTCTGTCATAGTAGTTGTGTAACATCTTCTAGGATTGATGGGCATCTGTTGCAGAAGTCATGTAACATCTTCCAAGATTGGCGCATAGCTGTAACAGCAGTGAATTTCTCGAAGTAGGTTGTTCTAACATTTTCATCATTAGTTAAATCATTTCATGGGTAAAATAAGTGAACGTTATCAATCAAGCATGCTAGGTAAATGAAAATATAAAAGCAAGATGAATAGTTCATACCTTGGGAAAAAGGGTCTTGGTGCTCATTATAATAGTCATTTAGCTTAGGAATGAGAAGGTTGAATGATCAAAAGGAGTAGTGAAAAGGGACATTTCAGGGTCCTAACATACCCCCCAACTGAAGACATTGCATGTCCTCATGCAAAATACATTCAAACCTTACTTTGTAACTGAAGTAGATCAGTATCTCCTCCAGTGCAAAATTGTGAAGAGAAATGTCTAAGTGTCGGTAATGAAGAATGTTGTGTCAAAAAGAAAATATGTTGTGTCAACAATCTGTTTGGGTTTCTTTATTCCTGAGAACATGATCAGTCTGAGTTGCTCAAGTAACAACTTGTGAAGGAAACAGAGGTTCTTATCTGCAAGCTTCTGGTATACCAGGAGTTGAATTATGACGTTGAGATCTCCTCTGTTTTACTGAATTTTGTGTAGCAAGAAGTCCATGTTCAGTCTTGATTGATACATGTGTTGGTCCTGTAGCCACTGGAACTTTGACTACCTCATATCCTGCCTCATACTAAATTTTTCCACACTCAAAACACATGAGTTCTTTTTCTCTGCCCATAACAGCTTTTGTTAGTGATAGGATGTCCAAGGTTATACCTTCTGGATTCTTCTGTCGAGCAGCTGCCACTTCCTATTTCAGGCTCTTTAACTCTGCTTTGAGGTTATTATTTTTTGTTATTAGTGCATTGATCCTGGATTTTTTTGTATTCTTGATCTTTTGCTCTATTTGGGAAAATAGTTGGGCAAGTGGCACATCCTCAGCATGTTGTGGAGATGCTTCTTGTGTAACAGTTGTGGCTATCAATATTAGTTCTTGTGGAGTAGTCTCAACATGGAAAGTTGTTCTAATATTACTACCTCCAGTGGGACAATCTTCTGTGGAGCAGCTGGTTCTTGTGTAACAGTTGTATCTGTCAAGACTGGTTCTTGTGGATCAGTCTCGACGTGGACAGTTGATTCTTGTGGAACTGTCTCTGCATCAACCATAGGGAATAGTGGACGAAGAATAGGAATGGCCTGCTCCATATCTTTCCTTCCAATTGCAGCTTCGACAGACCTAGTGGACCTGGTTTTTCTCCTGGGTAAAGTAGAAATGAAAGTAGTGGTTTTCTTCTTCGTTGTTGGAGGAGGAACAGGGTATTCTTCCTCAAGCACACAAGGAGGATATTCTAGTATGTTGGGGTCTACGATGATCTGGATATCGTCAATGGACATAAGATGCACAGAATCATCAGGCATCACCGATGATTCTGCTGCGAATTGAGTACATTCATTTTGAAAGGAGAAGATAGTTTTCTGCGGTTATGGGCATAAAGTAAATCCTGGTATTCGTACCCCTGTAGAATTCTCTATCACAGCAGCCAGAGGGTTCTAATTTGATGTTGATCCAATTTGATCAATGGATCTTCGAGGTTTTCCTTTGAATGTATGTTTCCTTTTCTGCAAAGATGCACAGGTAATGATAGTAGGTGTTGGATTGGTTGTAGCAGTAATAGGAGAATCTTGTGTGATTGCAGCAGCAATAGGAGGGGTCTGTGCAATATTTGGTGCCATAGAAGAGGGGGTAAGTGGTCTTGATGTTATAGTGGACCGTGTTATCCTTGTTTTCTTTTTAGGTGATGCAGAGGTAAGAGCAGGGGTTTTCTTGTCAGAGGCAGGGGGTAGGATTTCAATAATCGGTGTATCAGCCAAGTGTTGTGATTGTGGTCAAGCATTTGGCTCTTCATCTGTTTGTTTGTCCACAACTACAGGCTATTGTAATGAAAAGTCATCGAGGCTTGTCTGTCTGGTGCCAGGATGGATTCGGGTTATACGATTTCTTTTCTGAGTCGTCTTACGAACAGCAACAGTAGGGGTTTGGACTGTTGTTGCAGCCGAGGGTAGAGGCTCTAAAAGAGGTCCATGGGTTGCATTGTCAAGGAATGGTACAATTCTTTCTAGATTTATAGACTATGGCTGGTCTGCTATAGCAGATAATGGGTTATTGGAAATGCCCATACCTCTGCAAATTAATAGGTCGATGAGTTTGTGATTAGAAACACAATTCTTGGGGCTCTTGGATTTTTTTACAAAACGGGCGATGTTATGCAATGAATGTAGGAGAAAATAAGGAATGTTTATCAATTTCTGATGTCGCAGATGTGATAATAAGATGAAATCAGAAAAATAAACAACTTGGTATCGGCCTTCGCAGGTAATGTACCTTTTTAAAAATTCTGCGACTTTCCCCCATGGATCTGGTAAGGAATTGATGTCTACACCTATGCCCTTGGTCTGAACTTGCTCATTGTTGATGAGGAACCCCTTATGTGCATCTGAAAGATGTGTTTTTCTGTTAAACCATCGATCTCTTGTTCTTGGCAACCCTATTACAACAGCAATGCTTGCTTCTGTCACTGGAATCCTTACCCCATTCACCATTGAATACCCTTCAGTAAGATTTTGACTAAATTCCAATACCTCGTCCTCACTAAACTCTTTCAACTTCTTAAAATACGATATCTAGCCGGCCTGAAGAAATATTTGGTAGGCCTCTGGGTGTAGCAGCAAAATGTCCAGAGTTGTAGATTCATATCTCACAGTTGATCCTCCCATGATGTTTCTTGAGAGTCACAAGAACGTAGGA
Source organism: Picea glauca (assembly GCA_000966675.3). Taxonomy (NCBI): domain Eukaryota; kingdom Viridiplantae; phylum Streptophyta; class Pinopsida; order Pinales; family Pinaceae; genus Picea; species Picea glauca. The sequence goes on along the minus strand of JZKD02S2024755.1, from coordinate 25,461 downwards.
GGAGAAACTATCACCTAAATTAGAGATGCAATAAGCTCGAACGTGGTTTGCAGAGAGAACATAGTGTCTTAGTTAAAAGAAGTGTGGGTGGAAAGGTGGTGGAGGTGTGTATAAAATTTGGAATGAACGACTAAATTTATGTTCCCCCCCCCCCAACTAAGCCGATTGGCTCCAGGTGTAATCGGTTATTAAATAGGAAATCATGATTTTATACCTTCATTACTTTAACACATAGGATTAATCACGTACCTCAAATCTTACCGCACATAACGACCTGTCAGAGTAACTGCACAATCCAACTGCCGTCGGAATGGCGTGTAATAGTTGGCATGATGAAGGATCGTGAGAGAAATGACAGCTTTTGCAGAGACGTAGTCCTTACTGTAGTGAGCCAACTAGATATCGCCGAATGTGAAGTCACTTCATAATGAAGCAACACTTTCAGATAGAAAGCACCAGTATTTTCTAATCAGTGGTGTTGTTGCACGAAAGATTGGAGGGCTGGAGCCACAGCATCAGCAAAAAGAAAGAGTGAAGTGGCAAGAAAGAACAACAGTAATTAGTGTATCATCAGGTTCTTTTTCAAAAATGTCGGAGGTAGGTGTAACAGCGTTGAGATCGGCTGATTTATCGGAAAAAGGTGGAACAGCATTGAAATCATCCAATTTATCAGAAGAAGGTGTAACAACATTGAAATCGGCCAATTTATCGAAAAAATGTGTAGCATCATTGAAATCGACCAATTCATCGAAAAAAGGTTTAACAGCATTGAAATCAGCCAAACGCTACCTTACTTTGATTCTAGGAAGTTTTTCAACTTCCATGAACTCATTGTTTATGTTTGTTCATCAATCTACCTGCACACACATAATTTCCTGATGCCTTTCAAGGCTTTATTAGCATAGTAAAGAAAATAGAAAATTTTCAACTAAAAACAGAGAAATGCAAATCTTGCTGAGATTATTTACATACAAAGTCTGAGCAAAAGAAGTCCTAAAGTTTAGAAGGGGAAGGAGCAAGCTCCTTTCCGTTTAAGATTTGATAATCTGTATCAGTTGTACAGCTAGTTTTGAATTATGTCTTGGACATTGGACATTGATACAGACACAGGCGATGACCATTTGCATGTAAGTGTGTATTGGATCCATCAATAGTAATCAACCGGATTATCCCATTGGGAAAGACGGTGTCTACCTCATAAGGCCCTAGCCATCGTGTACGTATCTTTCCTTGAAATTCCTTAAAGCATAAATCATACAACAGAGCCCAATCTCCTTTCTGGAATATTTTCTTCTTAATGACTCGGTCATGCCATTTTGTTTTTTTTTGTTGAATCACTGTGGTTTGATAGATGGAATCCAAACTCTTTTCATCAAGCTCATTGAGCTGTTGCAGTCTGGCTTTCTGTTACATAGTCAAGTCGAGGTTGACTGTTGATGCAGTTCTTAAGGTTTTGATTTCAAATTCAATGGGAAAAATAGGACTTTTCCATATACCAGCTCGTAAGGAGAAAAACCAGTTGTGCTCCTCCAAGTAGTTCGGCAAGCCCATAGAGCTTCATGCAATCTATCAGACCAATCCTTACAATTTTCTCTCACTGTTTTAGTAAGAATGGCTTTGATGACTTTGTTGGTGCTTTCCACTTGGTCATTGCCTTGTGAATGGTATGGAGAAGCTATTCTATGTAAAACATGATATTTACTAAGTAGAGCTTCAAATTTATGTGATGTGAAAGGGGGTCCTCCATCAGTGACCAATTCTCTAGGAACGCCAAACCTAACAAATATATCTTCAAACAAGAATGTTAAGACAGCCTCTTCTGACGCTCTGATAAGTGCTTTTGCCTCCACCCACTTGGTCATGTAATTTGTATAGACTAATATATAGACTTTCTGATTGGAAGGTGGGTGAATGGGTCCTACAAAATCCATGGCCCATCTCTCAAAAGGCTCTAACACTACCTGAGGCTGAAGTGGCATCTCATCTCTGTGAGTTTCCTGACCCATGCGTTGGCAACTGTCACAAGTTTGGACATACTTCTTGGCATCTTGAAATATGCTGGGCCAATAATAACCCATCCTTAAAATTTTATGCCTAGTCCTTTTATCAGCAAAATGACCCCCACAAGGGCCATCATGGCAAGCTTTCAGCAGATCATAAACCTCATCATCCCTCACACATTTTCTGATTTCTTGGTCCAAGCCTGTGTAGAAGAGGTATCCTCCTATCCAACTGTACCTAGCACTCTTTTGAATAATTTTCCTTCTTTCCCTAGGAGATAGATGTGGAGGTACCTTCCCTGCAACCAGATAATTAGTAATGTCTGCATACCAAGGTGAGTGAGCAGATACTGCAAACAAATGTTAATCAGGAAAGGAATCATCTACAGGTGAAATATCATCATTTATATGTAATCTCGAGAGAAAATGAGCAACCACATTTTCTTTTCCTGGTCTATCCACTATAGTGATGTCAAATTCTTGCAGTAGTAACAACCATCTTGTCACTCGGGCATTAGTAATAGGTTTATTCATTAGATATTTTATGGTTGAATGATCAGTATGAATAAAAGTTGGGTAACCAATTACATAATGCCTAAATTTATTGATTGCATATACTACTGCCAAGAATTCTCTTTCAGTAACTGTGTAATTTAACTCAGCAGGAGCCATGTTCTTGTTGATATAGTAGATAGCATAGGGTTCTTTGTCCTCCTGTTTCCCTAGTATTGCACCAATTGCAGTGTCTGAGGCATCTGAAGAAATGTGAAAAGGAAGAGCCCAATTGGGCCCTCTCAAGATGGGAGTTGTAGACAATCTTTGTTTAAGATCTACAAAGGACAATTCATGGTCGTCAGTCCAACGAAAGTTAACATCTTTTGTTAGTAAGAAAAACAATGGAGAGGCAAGTTTAAATGAATCTCCTGTAATACCCAGCGTGCCCTAAAAAACCTCTTACCTCTTTCTAAGTTGATGGAGTTAGAATGTCCAAAATTACCTGGATTTTGGTTGGATCTACCTGAATTCCTGCATAAGAGATGAAGTGTCCCATCACTACCCCTTTGTGCATCATCATATGGAAATTTTATGTACTTAAAGAAATATGAGACTCTTTACATCTTTTGAGCACTTTTTCTAGATTAGACAAATCATCTTCGAAATTAGTCCCATAAGGTGTAAAGTCATCCATGAATATTTCCATACAGTCATTCACCATATCAAAGAAAATATCAATCATATCTCTCTGGAAGGTGGTTGGTGCATTACACAAGCCAAATGGGAGAACCTTGTAGGCAAATGTACCCCAAGGGTTGGTAAAGGTGGTTTTATCTTGGTCCTATGGGGAAATTTGTATCTGGTTATAGCCACTGAATCCATCTAGGAAAGAAAAATATTTTTTCCAGGTTAAGTTATCTAAAACCTGATCAATAAATGGCTGAGGGAAATGATCCTTTTGCGTTGCCTTATTTAGGGCTATATAATCCACACACACTCTCCACTTACCATTCTTTTTAGGCACAATAACCAATGGTGATACCCACTCGATGTCTGATATAGGATAGATGAATCCGACGTTGAGGAGTTTCTGAAGTTCTTCCTTAATAATTTCTTTAAGGTTTGGATTCATCCTCCTTTGCAGTTGGCAAATGGGTTGGCATTCTTCTTTGATGTATATATGGTGGGTGCATAGTTCAAAGGGGATGCCTTTCATATCCATGTAATCCCATGCAAATGCTTCTTTATGTTCAATCAGTAAATTCATCAGTCGGCAAGTTTCAGCGTTGGAGAGATCGGGATTGATGTTCAAGGTTTTTCCAGGTTCGATTTCCACAGCGACGCTATTAGAACTGATTTTAGGAAATAATTCAGTTGTTGTTGTTTCATCATCTATTGTTACAGCGTTTGTTGTTACAGCGACTGTTGTTACAGCTGAATCACTCTAATTGTCAACAGTTTCTGAGAACATTTCTGAGTTCATTTCTTCCTGGACCATAGGGTCAAAGACTCTGATCAATTGGTGGTGCATGTGTTGTGTAACAGCAGAGGGGTCACAAATAAAATAGTTGATTAACTCATCCTCTGTCTTGTCCTTGAAACTCAGGGCCTTTCCTATAGTTATCACAGGCAGAGCACTTTCAGCCTCAGTGTCCATCCATAGAGATTTTTCAGGTTCTACACTGGGTGTAGCATGAGGATACAGGGTATGTTTTTTTGTGTTGTAACCATCTCAGATGGTCATAGAACCAAATCGACAACCTATGAAGGCTTCCACTGTGGCTAACCATGGTCGTCCCGGAATTAGAGGATGGCCTCCCAGACTGGATTTGGGCTGCAACACGACAAAATCAGCAGGATACTCCCATGAATCTACTGAAATAACTAAATCATCGATTACTCTTTATGGTCCGATGGTAGAGCGATCAGCTAATTCTAGAACAGTAGGAGTAGGTCGGATTTTTGTTCTGAGTTGCAGCAACTGCATAGTTTCTATTGGCATGATGTTAATTGTTGCCCCTAAATCAACTAGTACATGATGAATAAATGTTTGTTCGATTTTAATTGTGATGGTAGGGTTTCCTGGGTCGCCATATTTAATAGCTGGAGTTTTACCTAGAATTAGCTCAGACAAATCCCCCACTACATGCACTGTGAGGGGATCTTTAGGTTTTCGTCCAGGTTTTCTGATACAGATATCCCTCACAGTCTTGGCATAAATAGGGACATCCCTTATTTCTTGCAGTAGTGGAATATTAACGTATAGATTTTGCAATTCTCCATGGAGTTTGAAAGATGGTAATTCCACAGGCTTGGTAATTTTTAGTCTTTCAGGGAATGGTGGGTCTGTTGATTCTAGAATGGGTTGGTCAATTTCCTCTGTATCATCAGATGGTCTCTCCCTTAATTCCTTATCTGATTCTGAAGATGGAGCATCTTCAACTATTGGCTCAACTATTCTCCCTGATCTTAAGTTTATTTCATCACAAGGCATAGGAGTAATAGATAAGGTTGGCATATTATGTATGTCTATGTTTTTAACAGCCTTATTATTTGGGTTTGGGTTAGGTTGCACAGGCATCTGAGGTCATAAGCGAGGATTTTTTGGTGAGTTATTAGGAGGCAATTGCAGATGTTACTGCTGGTATGGGGGTTGAAACTATTGTTGAAAGAAGTTCGGTTGGTGTTGGATTTGATCACTGATTTTTTGTTGAGGACCTCTCCCATATGGGTTCCATTTCCCATAGTGATTTGGTTGTTGGGGCATAGGTAACCATGCATTTGGATCTTGATAAGAGGGTGGCATTTGATTTGGAGGGGGGGCATTTGACTGGCCATATGGTAGCTGATTGTTCCAATAATTAAATGCTAGAGGAGAGAATTGAGAATTCATACCTTGACCTCTTGGTTTCCATTGTCTCCTTTGTGTGATCAGATAGACAGCCTCTGCTTCCACATTAGTTGCCTTCATTGATGCTTTTACCCCTGGTAGAGAAGGACATTGGTCAGTGGCATGGTATAATTCACAAATAAGGCATACCTAGACATTGTTCAGTGGGCACTCTCTTGGTGGATGTTTCTTCCTGCATTTTGGACAAAAAATGCATAATACTTTCTCTGGTTCTGCTTGTTTCTATTTGACCTGCAAAGTATCCATTTGTGAGGCAAAAGAGTTAATCATCTATGTTTTGAAACTTTCCAACAGATTACCTATTTCTGCTCTTGTTGCTCCTCCATTTGCTGATTTATGTACCCTTGAAAAAGTAGTATCCTCGATAGTTGGCTTATTCCTTGTAGATCCTCGAGAACATCTTTTGCAGAGGTCTACAATGTCCACATAGGATTCCGTAGATATATCTCCTTTACCAAGCATATTCATCATATCTAAACAATCTTCTCTGACTCCTTTTAGCAAAATGGTTTTCAGAATGTCCTTACTCACATCTGGATGGCTAGACCATTGTAGATTGTATTGGAGTTGCTCCACAAAGTCTTTAAGGGTCTCGTCCTCCTTCTGTGACATTTTGAACAGCTCCTCTCTTTGTTCTCTTGTTCGACAATAGTCTTCGAATTTGTGTAGGAAAAGCTACCTCATTTGTATCCATGTTGAAATGTTTTCCCCTCCAGGGCTCATGAACCATCTTAACACATTTCCTTTTAATGTGGTTGGAAACAGTTTAAGCTTCTACGCAATGGTAGTGTAGTCATAGATTCTACACAATATGTCAAATTCAAATAGAAACTCATCTGGATCTTCAGTAGATAATCCAAGAAAATTTGGGAGAGTCGAGAGAGGTATGTTTTTCATAGCAGCCATCCCTCGTGTGGGAACATCAGAAATAGGAAAAACCATGGTAGAAATAGTGTTTTCATTGTTTACCTGATCCTCGTTGTTCTGTGGATTCTCTTGGTAGAGCTCTTCTTCATTATCCCCTTGATTCTCCATATGTTCTCTCTCCCTCCACTCAATATGAACAGCATCCCACTCTTCCTTAGTGACTATCCGACCGTTGATCTGATAAATAGTTTCTTCTAGGTTTTCTCGGTTCTAGGTTATACTGCCTTGATCCTCAATGTTCTCCAGTGTTGCTTGTTGATTTGTTGGTGACAAATCTTCAGCTTCGCTTTCATCTTCGGCCCTTGATGAGAATGATGTTTCGAAAGGGGGTGTTTCTGCTGACTGTGGATCACGTCCTCTTGGAGGATTGGTAGAGCGAAAAATGGATACTGAAGAAGAATCTACTCTGGCTATAATCTCATCAACAATGGTCTATCTTCCTAGCATGTTAGGATTTCTTCCTCCACGTCCTCTAGTGCCTGTAATGTTAGTATTTTGGGGGGTTCGTTCTTGCATTTGGTGATTCATGCAGACTATTCATTCCTAAAAAAAACTAATGTGCTTACCAAAATCTACAATTATCTTCCCCGGCAACGGCGCCAAAATGTTGGGCACTTTAATCGTCTAATTGAATGGAAAATCAAAGTGTTCAATATAAATTGTCAACCCAGGGAAGTATGTTATTTCAAGATAATTATGCACAATCTATGCTAGATTATGAAATCATATCTAATCTAATTGCAATAGGGAAGTTATTTTTAACAAAAGCAACAAACAATATCACTAACACGGTTGTGTTGATACAGCTGGAGTGCTACAGAATTAAAATCTCAATTACAATCTAAACTGATGAATATATAAAAACCTCGAATTGCCTACCCTATTCTAACTTCCTAGATTACTTTTGCAGGAAGAAACTATGTACTATTGCAGAAAGGAAATCTACTTATTGCAAGAAGCTACTTCACACTTTTATTTCTCAAAACAAGATTTTAACCTAATGCAGAAAAAGGAAAAGCAGTTCTCCAACCATGTTCAGCAACTGACTTCTAATTCTCATGAGACAAGTCTATGCGCATTTACCAAGAAGGAACTAAACTGTAACAGCAGTTATATTCAGAAATATCTAGCAGTTAAACCATTGCAATGAAAACGACTAAATATAGAATTCGAAATAGAGGGGAATCGGTGAGGAAGGTGGGCCCTTTCCTTCTCACTGAATCCACTCAAAAAGATAGGTTACAGTCTACTAAAGAAATTCAATCCACTTCTTCATTTAATTGCCAAAAAGATGTATGTGTACAATAATCGCTACTTTCTTCAGTTCAACGAAAAAGACTAACAACCCTTTACATTACAAAAGCTCTGCTATTTAAAGTCAGAGTTGTTCAGTGTTCAAAAACAGAACAGTCTTGAGAATCCTCGATTCTCAGGTTGTTCGTTAGATATCATTAATACAAAATATTGAATTCTCTTTCATCAACATCATGAGCCATCATTCTAATCAGTAGGTGTTGTAGCGGTCGTATCACAACAGGACTGGTGGTGTTTGTTGTAATAGCTTCCGAGATTAACAAGCTTCTATCATAGCAGTTGTGTAACAGCTTTGTCTATTGTAACAGCTTCCGAGATTAACAAGTTTATGTCATATCAGTTGTGTAACAGCTTCTAGGATTGATTGGCATCCGTTGCAGAAGTCATGTAACAGCTTCCAGGATTGGCGCATAGCTGTAACAGAAATGAGTTTCTCGAAGTAGGTTGTTCTAACATTTTGATCATTAGTTAAATCATTTCATGGGTAAAATAAGTGAAGGTTATCAATCAAACATGATAATTAAATGAAAATATAAAAGAAAGATCAATAGTTCATACCTTGGGAAAAAGGGTCTTGGTGCTCATTATAATAGTCATTTAGCTTAGGAATGAGAAGGTTGAATGATCAAAAGGTGTAGTGAAAAGGGACATTTCAGGGTCCTAACAGGAGCCATCCAATGGTGTAGGGTTGTGGGTGTGGCGTTGTCGGCATGGCCAACCGCTTGACGACCTCTGCTGAGATGAAGTTCTTCTAGCTACCACTATAAATGATGAAGTGCAGTGGGGTGCCTTTTACCCACATCTGTGAATGGAAGAGGCATTATCCTTCTTCTGGGTCGTCTGGTTCACCAGGTTGGAGCTTGGTGGTAGAAACAGTGGAACTAGGTTCCGCATCAATGATCTGCCTTCCCCTTTATGGTTCTGGCTCAGAGTCTGAACCCGCATCTGATTCAAAGGCTTTCACTTCAGCCACCAACGACTGCTTTGAGCGGCAGTCAGCAGTGTTATGCCAAGGTCTCTTATGGAAGTCCTTCTTTGCTTGCGGCTTGGACTGGTTATCCTGATACTGTCCATATTTTGTCTGTCCTTTTTTCTGTGGGTTGGGGCCACCCTTTCCTGGATTTTGTTGTGGGGGGTTTCCAGGCCCAAATTGTCCCGTCTTTTGTTTGAGATTTTTCTCGATTGTGACAGCATATCGGTAGGCCGCGCCCAAGGATGAGATGTCCAAAAATTCCATTTTGTTCTGGATGTATCTATGCAGAGTGTCACGATACTTGAGCACTATATGTCGCTCTGAATCTTTGATACCAAGCTTGGTGCGCAAGGTATGAAAGATATTTGTGAAATATGGCACTGCTTGGTCTCTTTCTTGCCGCAATGTGGTCCATTTGGTATACAAGTCGTCATAACTTCTGATAGGGTAGTATTGTTCCTTAATATCATCCTTGAAGGATTCCCAGGTGGTCATGACTGTAAATAATGAGGGTTCCTTTGCTTCCTTTTTCTCACAGAAAGTTTCCTACCAATCTTTGACATGGGGAACATCTTTGAGGAGCGCAAAAGTAATTTTTTCTCTATTCGAAAAGTTATGGACAGAAAAATACCCTTCTAGTAGATTCAACCACTTGCCTATAGCATCTTCGTCTATCTGACCTTCAAATATAGGAATATCAAATTTTATTTGTACCTTGAAGGGGGAGGCACCTTCGCTTGAATAAGATGCGTCGTCTGTTGCTATCCGCCGAAGGATTTGCGCGAAACTATCCATCATCTCGTTCCTTTGTTGCGTGAGGGATTCCTCAATCAACAGTTTGAAAGGATCTCTTGTCCTTTCATCTTTATTTTCTCCTACCATGAGTGGTCGCTTGGGCATGCAAGAGCTTTTTTCCTAAAGAGAAACAATCTCTAGACCCAACTCTTTGTATTTCGACCTCGTTGGGGACATGCATTAAAACGACAAGGAGAAAACCACTATGATACCACTAATCTGGATTTTATGAGCAGAATGAAATGACTACAGATTATTAGCAGGTGCTTAATACAAAATAATAGAGATACAGTAAAAATTATTTTCTATTCAATAAGGAAATAAGCTCTAACTGTAAAATGCGGTGGAAACAAGCTTGTTGGAATGGTGGTGGCTTATCTCTGAGAAGAGATGTGACAGTTGCGCTCATTTGTAAGAAGATGGTTATAATGAGGCTCTGAAGGTATTTTTACAATAAACAGGAATGTCAAAAACCCTAGACATCCAAAAACCTAACCCTGGGAGATGAAGCGCCAAAAGTCATGTGGGCCCCGTCTGGGTAAGTTAGTACATCAACTTCCCAGGGTCGTAACTTTTGCATACGATCTTCGTTTTAGGTGTATGATAGCCCGTTGGAAAGGTATATTCAAGGAGATTCATTTTTGGGGCTCAATCATACCTTCAACTATTATTGAGAAGATCGTTCCAGAAAAACCTTCATTTAGGCCCTCAAAATGGCCCTAGAAGTTAAAACTGCTAAAAATAGTAAATTGCCAAAATTGATAGAAAACTATTTTGAGCCAGTTAGAAAAGGTGGGTGGCCACCGATATCCTGACCCCCCCACCCACCTAGCCTCTCGATCTTTGGACACCTGCCAGCAGCCTTCACCTTCCACCTTTCCTCCTCATGTGACTCATTACTTGTTGTTGTTTTCCCTTCTCACTTGAGTGTCCATTTCCTCGCTCTCACATCATGACTCTGACCACTCCTTACCAGCTCAATCACGTCGTCCTTCGCATGAGGTTTGGAAATATGGTGAAGCACAGGAGGTTGATGGATGATATGGCCCATATCTCCGCAAATCATCGCAACATTCTCCATTTATAGGCCCTGGCATTGGATAGTTATGCCATTTTCATCTCCTTCTGGCTACATTAATTTTGGTTTATTGTTGCATGTCTCTCCTGCTCCTTCAAAGCTTCCATGTTGCATTTTGTAGTGGGAACTCTCTCACCTTTCTCACTCCTGCACTATGCACTCTGGTTATCCACCTTCTTCTACATGGCTCAGAGCATCTCTTCTAGTAGTCATTGAAGGGGAACCTCTCACCGACCCAGAACCCATTCAAGATTTCGTTTGGTGGATGTGGCTGAGAATTCGACGGAGACCTATCACTCAGCCGCCCCTCCAGAAATTCAGTCGGAAATGGATGTGGCTGAGGTGGATGTTCGGGTCTTAAGGAAGTTCATCTCAGATGAAGAGGTGAAGGAGATGACTAGCTCGTCGGTTCCTGACATTGGTTATGTATGTGGTCGGTCCTCGTAGTACCTGAAAATGATGGACATCTACTGGCACTTGAAAACTTTGATGGGAAGATTTTTGTTAGACCACCATGAAGCTCGCCAAGAGATCCTCCTGCAGCTCGATGACATGCAACTCTAGATCAAGTTGGTCGACCACAAGATGAATTTGATCGCGGAAAAGCTGGTCGGCATGGATCTGTCCAACCTGGACTACGCTCAGCCCCAAGTCCCAGTGGAAATATGCCACAACATTAGCTAAGTTCTATGTTGTTCCTTCTATGGTTTTTGTTTAAATACCAGCGAGTCTTGGGCTTACCACCTCTGCTTAGTAGATTAAATAAGGATAGAAATTCTCATAGAGGAACTACGAGTTATTCCTATTCTAGTTTATCAGTCATAGGCCTTAGATATATCAAACAGATGATGAATGACAATATTATGTTTTGTTGTTGGTCTAGTTTCCCAAAAAGAAGGCCAACAGTA
>JZKD02S2024744.1:19234-31914 GCA_000966675.3 Picea glauca | reverse complement strand
AATGATGCTTCTCTGGAGGTGGGTTTATATTTAACTATTCTCATTTCATATGCAGTCAATGTTCCTAGAAGTTGATCAAAATCCAAGGTTTTTAGATCATTAAGTTCTTCTATAGTGGAGACCTTCGGGTTGAACCTATCTGGTAGAGATCTCAAAATTTTCTGAACTAAAGAAGGTTCCTCAATTTTTTCACCAAGTTATTTCATTGCATTTACCAGTTCTTCAACTATCAGAAAGTATTTTCCAACAGTTTCATCTTCTCTCATCTTCAGCTGTTCAAACTGTACTCTATAGGTTTGAAGCTTGGCATCCTTTACCTTCTCATTACCTTCATAAATGCTAATGAGTTTGTCCCACATTTCTTTGGTAGTTCCTAGGTGCATAACTTTTATGAATTCTACTTCTACAAGCACACTCAAGATAGCATTCATAGCCTTAGCATTGAAGCTAAATTCTAGCTTGTCATCCTTATTAGCTAGTACAACTGCCTTTACATAACCAATATCTACCACATCCCAGACATCTGCACCTAAATCCATTATGTAGGTTCTTATTCTAATTTTCCAGAAGGCAAAGTTTGTTCCATTGAACAGAGGGGCCTTATTGGTTGAATTTCCTTCATGGCTTGACATGTTTAAGCACTAGGATATACCCTTAGATAAAAGGGGCTGGCTCTGATACCAATTTTTGGTCAACTGAGAGGGGGGGGTTTCAATCAATTGTTATCGTGATTAAACAATTATGCTTATTTTGAACTCTTTATAGAGCACTCAATGACAATCACAATAATGCAGGGAAGTAAGAAATAGAACATTCAACATCATTCACACATATGAGATACACAGAGACAGATATTTCAACCCATAAAGGGTAAAAACCTCTTCTTCTTTATATGTTAATTAATCTTTACATTCTGTACATTATCATACTTATGAGCAACAACTCATAATGAGGCTACAACCTCTGTTTTACAAGCTACTACTTGCTGAGAGAACCAACTATGTTGTTTCTCTCGCACCCACTAGAAGGAATCCCCAACTCCCTGGTTTCTCTAGCACCCACTAGAAGGAAGCACCAACTCCCTGGTTTCTCTAGCACCCACTAGAAGGAAGCAACAACTCCCTAAGTGTTCCAGCACCAACAGGATGGAAGCACCAACTTCCAGTCACACATGCACCAACCTGTATAACAAAGAACAAAAGTTCTCCCTTGCACCACCCTACCACCTTGGTTTCTCTAGATACAACCAGATGGAAGCTACAAATCCTTGTGTTCAAGAACCCACTTGAACCTCTAAGGACAACAGTCCTCCCTAGCACCTCCCTACCACTCTAAGATATAAAGTTTGTTATCTATAAATTTATCACAGTGATACAATAGTTATTAATGGCTTACTGGTCTCATCATTGTTCTTCTACATTGTTATGCTCTACCTGCATCAGTGTCTACTTGCACACACTCCTTACGCTTTATGTTCTCCTGCCTTTTATGCTATGTGTTCCATGTCCCTTCTATGCACCATTCCTCTTTTGTACATTTAACCTGCTACACTCTGCCTCCTACACACATGAATCACTCTCAACAACAACCCAATCTCTTCTCTCTGTAGTGTTTTTATCCTCACTGTGCATCTTTTGCATCCTCTCTTCAAAATGCTTCTGCATGCTCTACCCATGTCGAGTGCTCTGCCTAATCATCATTGAAACTCTTCAGCTTCTATGGTATTTAAACACATGCGTCCATCATCACAGGGTGTTATGCTGAGATTCCTTAGCCTCTCCAGCAGTTGAGACTCTTCGTCTTATCTGTCACAGTCAAGCTCATTCCCTCTGTTGCACCTCCAGGCTCTAACGGTCTTACATCTGTCAATAGCCTCTATGAACAGTCTTCATGCCACTGGAAGATGCCTCGAGACTCTTCGTCTTCTCTATCGATCACCCTGAATTCTCTTTGAGTCCTCTTGCAGAAACCATCAATCATTTCTAGTAGTTACACTGCGAACCTATTGACTTTTGTGCCTTTGGCACATTTCACATGTGGCCTTAGGTGGTGACCACATGCCTGTTCAGAAGGTTCTTTTATGACTCGTGTTTCATGGATCTGGGGATGAGGCATCTCAACTCTCCAAGTTGTTATCGTCGAGACTCTGAGATGGAGCTTAGCACTGCTAGTTTCTTCCCCTCACATGACCACCGGTGGTGACCACAGGATGCACCAAAAGGTGCTTCGTATTTTGTGAGCTTATGAACTTCATCAAGCTTGATCAACGATCGATATATCCAATGATCCGACAGTCCAGATCTCATTGCAATTCCTGTGATGAAGGGTGTCGACACTCCAAGTTGTGATCGCCAAGACTCTGAAATGGAGCTTAGCACCGCTAGCTTCTTCCCCTCACATGACCACCAGAGGTGACCATAGGTTGTGCCAAAAAGTGCTTCGTATTTCGTGAACTTATAAACTTCATCGAGCCTGATCAACAGTCGAGATCTCCAATGATCTGATGGTTTAGATCTCATCGCGATCTCTCATATCGCGATTTCTATGATGAAGGGTATCGACACTCAAAGTTGCAATCATCGAGGCTCTAAGATGGAGCTTAGCACCACTAGCTTCTTCCTCTCACGTGACCACCGTCGGTGACCACAAGTTGCGCCAAAAGGCGTTTCGCAATTTCGCATATTGGTGTTTCTGTCGTGCTCTGATCTATCACCATGTGCCCCTCTTGGATCAATGATCCAGATCTTATTGCGATTTTTCCACTTCACGAGCCTTCTTCATGCCTGATCAATGGTCCAAAATCCTTGGTGATCTGATGGTCCAGATCTTTTCGTGATCTCGCATATCATGATTCCTGTGATGAAGGGTCTTGATACTCCAAGTTGTAAACGCCGAGATGGAGCTTAGAAATTAGCTCCTTCCATTAAGCCTTCGACGATGTGACCATGATATATGACCACTCACCAATCAAATGAGCACTTCACTCCTTTGACTTTCCAATCGGCAAAATGATGATATTTCTCCATGTGTCCTATGGAACCAATGGGCCATATTTTATCATGATTTCACCATGTTTCCTTCTTGAATTGACGATCCAAATTTATCCTCAATACAATGATGGTCGGACCCCATGCTTGGATCTAATGCCTGAGATTTGTCCTCCATCTACGTGATTGAGCTATCTGAATTCAGATCTGACGGTCATCAGGAATTCTCAATGGGATCCAATGATCATTGTCGCTTCTCCTCCTAAGCTTATGTTGTTCCTATTTTGACCTTGCTTCACACTCTGATCTTGTCATCAATGACAAGAACACTCTGCCTCTGTGTGCACCTCTCCACTATCTCTTCTGATCTTCACGAGCTTTCTCTGCTACGTCTCCCTAAAATACTTCTAGTGCCCGCCTGGCACATTGTACCTGTACTCAAGCCATTATTGTTGTTGTACTTTCCATCAACAACAAGCATACGCTACCTGTAAAACATGCCAACAAGGGGAGACTCTTATCCCATGTGGGACTCAAGCCGCAAGGCGCCTTGCAGCTTGTTGGGTGCCTTGCACCCTTGCTTGGCTCATTGCCTTCGCCTGGATTGACGCCATGCTTGCCTCATTTCCCAAGGATAAATCCAAGGAGAATCTTAAATTCTTAGAGAGATAAAGCTTTGGAGGGAATGTAAGCATTGCTTGTCGGGAAGCTCGAGGTAAGCTAGTTCAGAGTTAAGAGCTTGCCGAGGAAGACCGAGGTAACCTAGCTCAGAGGTAAGACTTGTTAAGGTAAGGAAAGGACAAGACGAGGGACAACCCGAGGTAAGCTAGCTCAGACTTTCTTTCTTTATGGAAAGTAGGACAACCCAAGGATCACATCTCTACCTCATATTCATCTTCGAGTCAGCCTAGACTTCGATCGTATTTGTCTTTGAGTCAGCCTAGACTTTGACGAATGTCTTACCTGACATATGGAGAGCATTTAGCTCGACCAAAGGTACGTTAAGTGACTCGACCAAAAGGGGTGAGGAACAAATTCACTCATCTATTCATGGGTGAGGGTGTTAACGCTCACTCATCATATGGGTGAGGGAGAGTGTAATTACATATATAATATATGAAATGAAGATGCTTGGCTTCGAACCAGGAATTCCTGCCCAGGCAGGTATCTTTCCTATTAGATTACATCTTTGTCGGTGAGCCCAAAAGGGGCTCTATAGGTGACTTTAGATGGTAAACTAAAGAGAAGGAGAAACAACCACTCCCTCTAATCAATCATTAACCAAAAGGATTGATTTCACCTTAGTACAAGGCCAACGGAAATATAATAGGAAAAGATAAAAGCCAACCAGCTTTCGTTTCTACCATAGTAGCTACTAAAGGTACATATCCATGCATCTGTGTGTCTCTCTATCTAGAGAGAATACAAAGCTCATGTATCTCCTGGTACAATTTGAACCTCATTCACTGTCGGTACAATAGACTTACCAAAACTACCAGAATCAAAAGAGTTACCAGAACTACCAGAATCAAAAGACTTATCAGAACCACACGAATAAATTTTTATGAAAGAGAAGAAGAAGGGAGTAATTCGAACAAAATTTGTATTGTTTTCCACGGCTGGCCGCATGTTTTTAACCAAAGTGCAAGGTTGGGAGCTTGAAGCCCTCCCTAGCTGATTGATCAAAATCATAGTCAATTTTTTCTTTCTTTTTTGTTTTAATGATCATCAGTGTGTGTGATCAAATCAATTTGTGCAATTATGAAAGACACAACAATTAATATTTATTATCAAATACTTGCGTTATGTCCTACAAGGTGAGATGAATGAGCACTGAGGGACCGCTGACGGCTTGATAGGACCATGAAGCCTTGACCTACGTTGATGCGGTCAAAAGCTTGTAATCGACAGCTTAGCGCCTCCTAAACCTCGATAGGTACCCCATAGGTGAACAACCCTACTCACATCTCAAGAGGGACTCCATAGAGCTAAAAACCCATACTCACATCACCTAATGGGACTCCATATGGCGTTCCTACTCTTATCACCTAAGAGGGCTCAAGGAGGGCATACATGATCAAAACCTTAACTGATTTAATCCTGAAGGACTGCTGAGTGACAATAGCTGAATCCTAGCATCACATGACTACAATAACTGACGCCTAGCATCACATGACTACAAGAACTGACGCCTAGCATCACATGACTACAAGAACTGACACCTAGCATCACATGACTACAAGAACTGATGCCAAGATTGGCGCCTAGCCTTGCGTTGATTACCTCTTTGCCTTGCTAGGAACCTACCATAGCGCCTTGCCTCCCAGAGAGGCTTACTCGGTGTCTCAGCGTCCTCTTACTTGATATGCTAGCAAGCGTGGAGGGGCCTCGAGATGCCCCACCAGATTACCTTTATCTGGTGATTACCTCTTACTCAGTCTTTTAGTGAGTGTGGAGGGTCAAAGGGTCCGTGGAGGTAGGCTGGGTCTTGGCACCAGGATTGGTGCATAGATGGGCGTTGATCTTTTCATTGCTTGACTAGGACCCTTTCCTATGGGGTCTAACCTTGAGTGTCACCTAGAATTCTATCGAAGCCTCATATGGGCTTCACCCTGGAGTAGTGAATTTCACCGATTAATCGGTGGTGCACCAAGGTAGACCTTGGTTGGTGTCCTTGGCAGTGCGCCAAGTTTGATTCCTTGGCGGGGCACCAAGATGTTGTTGGCTATGCCAACCACGCGACACCTAAAGGTTACAATGTAGTGTTTGAGTAACATCTGACAGGGCAAACATAGGTTAACCCTTTCGTATATGAATGTTGTTGGACACAAAGAGGAGGCATTGATTTTACCCCTACAGTGTGGGTCTAGGGGGTATTATGTAGGATGTGCACGGTAATCCGATTGATGAACTCTATTTGGTCATCGATTTGGTGGTGGAAAGTAGTGGATTTTGTGAGATTTGTGTCCAATAGTGACCAGAGACTCAACCAAAATGTGTTGAGGAACCTGTTGTCCTGGTCGAAAATGATGGTCTATGGTATCCCAAAGTGGACCCACACTCGTTCGAAGAACATCTTGGCAGTATCTGTTGTTGTGATATTCTTCTTGAAAGATGTGAGGATGGCCATCTTCAAAAACCAATCTATGACCACAAATATGCAGTCATTTCCTTGCTTGGTGGACGGTAGGCCAGACATGTAATCCATTGGGATGGATTCCCAAGGCTTCTCAAGAATAGGAAGAGGGGTGTATAAGCTTTGCTTCTTGATGCAAGGCTTGGGAATGGCACATGCAATGAAATATTCGATATACTTCCTGACGTCATGTCAAAGTTTTGGTCAATAAAAATGTTTCTGAAGAATGCCCACAATTTTATCCAAGCCAAAATGTCCTGCCACCCGACTGTAGTGGGCTTACCAAATCATCTATGCATGCTCACTTGCAGGAACAAAGAGATGGCATAGGTGGCATAAGAGTTCATCATGAATGTGAAAATCGGTGACAGTCGTGACTATACCCAAGAGATGATAGGTGGTGGTGAAGTCCAGATCTTCCTGATAAAGTTGGGGCCACTCAGATGCTTCATGTTCATAGAAATGGAGCAACGTGGTGAGTGCAGCCACAGAAGGCCAACTAAGGTAGTCAGCAACACAATTTGAGATACTTGTCTTATACTTGATGTTGATATGGAAATGTTACAATTAGGCAAACCACTTATGATGGCGGTCTTTCTGCAATTTCCCCTATGTTTGTATGAACTACAGAGGCTTGTGATCAGTGTGTAGGATCATCTCTTTTCCCATAATGTAATTTTTCCATTGATGACAGGCTTGTACAATGGAATACATTTCCTTGTCATAGGTGGGGTATTTCCATATAGTACTGGAGAGTGTCTCACTATGGTATTCCATTAGATGCCCATGTTGAGTGAGAACTACGCCCACATCATAGTCAGATGCATCAGTCTCAATCTTGAATGGTTTTTGCAGACCGGGAAAGGAGAGTACTGGAGTTGAGCACAAGTGATGCTTCAGATCATCGAATTATCATTGTTGTTCCTTCCCCCACATGAACTTGGCCCTACCACTTCCCTTGGTCACCTGGCTTATGGCCCATTCAATATGGGAGAATCTAAACACGAACCGTCAGTAGAATTTGGTTAGTCCCAAGAAGCTCTGAAGCTCAGTTAGTGTAGTCGGGGCTGGCCAGTCACGGATGACTTGGATATTATCTATATCAACATGTACCCCATACTCATAAATAATGTATCCCAAGTATTGGACCTTGTTCATGCCAAAAGAGAATTTTTCCAAGTTGGCATATAGCTTGTGTTGTCGCGGAGTGCTCAAAACCTATTGAATATCCCACATGTGCTCCTCCCACGTTTTGTTGAAGATGAGGATGTCATCCAAATATACCACCACAAATGAGTTGGAGAATGGTCTCAATACATCATCCATCAACCTCATGAAAGTTGTTGGTGCATTTTTAAAGCCAAAGGGAATGACTAGCTATTCAAAGAGACCTGCTTTAGATTTGAAGGTTGTCTTCCATACATCAGTTGGGTCGATGGGAACCTGGTGGTAGCCAGACCTTAGGTCAATTTTGTTGAAGAAATTTTCCCCCTTTATTTGGTCAATAAGGCCATCAATACTGGGAATGGGGTATCAGTTCCTGACTGTGATTTTGTTTAAGGATTTGTAATCAATGCGTATTCTCCACATCTCATCCTTCTTCTGCACCAGTACAATTAGGCTTCCGCAAGGAGAGGAGTTGGGTCTGATGTGTCCCTTTTGAAGTAGCTCTTGGATGTGTCGCTTTATTTTTTCATTTTCCATCAGTGAGAGATGATAGAATGGTCCATTAGGTAGAGCTGCATCAGGGGTTAGATCAATTGGATGCTTGACTTGGCAGTGTGTTGGTACCCCTATAGGTGAGGAGAAGATGTCTATGTATTCTTCCACGATCCCGTCCACTTGATTTTGCTCCAAAGAGAGGCTCTTTGTAGAGGCCATGGATGTGGTTGTGACCTTATTCTTACTATGAGCACAGAGCACAAAGAAGATGAACTTCTCGGTATGTGATATGACCTTACTGCATTGCTTAATAGAGATTAAAGAAATAATAGTAGGTGGTGCTACCTTTGGTATCCTGTACAATTGTCTACCCAAAGTAATAATAACATTGTAGGGTCTAGACTCATACACAGCATGATGCTTCCACAATTATGGTTGTCCCAAAAGAACATCGCAAATTTCAAGGGGAGAAATATCACACAATACCTCGTACTTGAAAGGCTTGATATCGTAGGGAAGATGACATTGTTGGTTGACATGGAGATCTCTTCCTTGGCGAATCCAGCCGATGGTGTAGGGTTGCGGGTGTGGTGTCACTGGTAGGTCCAGGCGCTTGATGACCTCTTCTGAAATCAAGTTATTATGACTCCCACTATCGATAATGAAATGAAGCAGAGCCCCCTTTACCCACATCTATGAGTGAAAGAGGCGTTCTCTTTCCTATAGTTCTTCTATTTCACTTGGTCGGACTTTGGTGGTAGAGATAGTGGCATTGGGTTCAACATCAATAATCTTCTTCCCTCCTTTAGGATTTGATTTAGAATTAGAATCATCCTTTGACTCGAAAGCCTTCAGTTCGTCCATGAGTGACTTCTTGGACCGACATTCTTTGATTTTGTGCCAAGGGATTTTATGGTACTCACACCATTTTCTCGTGTCTTTCTTCATATTTTCATTACCCTTATAGTGTTTTGGATTGGTCTGGTTATCCTGAGGGTGTCCATCTCGACTTGGTCCCTTTCTAGGTGGGTTGGTGTCGCCTTTTCCCTTCTCTGGTTGTGAGGGGTTTGCAGATCCAAGCTCTCACCTTTTCTACTTAAATTTCTGCTCGATCTTGACTGCGTATCTATAAGTCATGCCCAGTGAGGCGATGTCCAAAAATTCCATTTATGTTTGAATACATCTATGAAAACAGTCACAGTATTTGATCACCAGATGATGCTCAAATTCTTTGATACCCAACTTGGTGCGCAGGGTATGGAAAATAATGGTGAAATATGGTATTGTTTGGTCCCTTTCTTGACGTAGGGTGGTCCATATGGTGTACTGGTCCTCATAGCTTCCAACAGGGTAGTATTGTTCTTTAATGGAATCCTAGAAGGAATCCCATGTATGGGCTTCCACAAACATTACAAATTCCTCTATGGCCCTTTTCTCAGAGTAAGTATCCCACCATTCTCTAACATGGGGAACATCCTTGAGGAGTGAAAAAGTGATATTTTCCCTATTGGAAAAATTATGGACCAAAAAATACCCTTCAATCATATTCAACCATTTATCTATAGCATTTGCATCTATCACTCCTTCAAATAATGAAATATCAAAATTTAATTGTACCTTGAAGGGGGTTGCATGGTCGCTTGATGAAGATGCTTCTCATGTGGGAAGTTGTTGAGGGATATGCGCAAATTTGTCCATCATTTCATTCCTTTGTCATGCGAGGGATTCCTCAAGCAACATTTTAATAGGATCTCCTACTCCATAATATTTCCTTCCATCCCCCATGTGTTTTTTTTAGTCTTGGCACGACCGATATTGCAATGGCTCGATTGGTTTGAGTCCCAACTCCTTGTACCCAAATCTTGTTGGGGAAATGCATGAATAAAAATAAATGAAAATAAAATCGCTCTGATACCACTGATCCATATTTAGGAGCGGAACTAACTGATTAACAGACTAAATACAATAAGCACAGAGATATGAAGAATAACACAGATATCTAGTGAAAAATATCTTCTATTGAATAATGAAATAGCTTGAAACTGTAAAACTGTAGAACTGAAACACTTGCTCGAATGGTGGTAGTTATCTCTGAGAAGAGATGTGGATGCTATGTGCATCTGTATGAGTAGAATGGATTAAAATGAGGCTCCAYGAGCCTTTTGATATTACTCRTGAATGGAAAAACCCTAGATATCCAAAAACCTAACCCTAGAAGGTGAAACAACAAAAGTCATGTGGGCCTCTATGGGTAAGTTGGTGTAAGTTGGTACCTCAACTTCCCAAGGTCRTTAAGTTTTCATACGWCCTTTGTTTTAGGCGCATGATAACCCGTTGGAAAGGTATTTCAGAGAACTATACATTTCACCATCAAACTMTCACTCTGTCTACAATTTGATTGTGGTGAAMAAAAAAAGMAATGTTTAGGGCCCCAAAATGACCCTGGAAGTACAACAAGATGTGTTGACATGAAAATATACAAAATAAGCCAGTTGGATTAGGTGAGAGGCCACTGGTATCTACCTGGAGGATGTGTGGGGCTTCAAACAACCCTAGAAGTGTAGAACCCACAATTACAAATAAGTACAGAAGAACATGTTGAACAAAAATGGACGAGAGGAGCCAGATGGAATAGGTGGGTGTCCACCAATATCCACCTGGATCAATTACCAACCTAGTCGCTCAGGTCATTATCTGTATATTCACTGTAAAATCATTTAATCCCTGTCAACTACCCTCCATATGGCCAATTCTCCTACACATGAGCTTTAATACACTCTTAGAATAGAGTTTCACATCAAACTGGGTTTTGATACATACGAACAATAGGTAACATGGCCAACACTCTTGGAGGATACCCAACCAGCGCTTAGACTTTGAACAGGCAATGGTGAGGCAAAGATAAAACAACTAAAAAAAGAAAGGTCATGGATCACCCATGCAACAAATATGGATTCTTGGGAGTGCCTTGGATATAGGTCAAAGGTGTGAAATATGAAGGAATTACACCAAACATTTATACAATTAAGTTTAGGGTTTTTTTTCACATCAAGCAACAAGTAAGACATGGAATGGGTATTTCTCTCGTGACCTAAACCCAAACACACATCACTGTGTAGTATAGTCATTGAGGAATCATCTAGAGTTGTAGTTGTTAGGAGATGGAGAATATAATCCATCTCTTAATTGAAAAACATTGACCCATCATCTCTCTCATGAGGATGAGAAATGAATGGTGCACCCACTGTTATGGTGAAGTCGTGAGAGTGTGGGACGATGAAGAAATTAGTGGGCAAAAAAAAGAGGTGTGTATGGGATGTCCTTGAGTTGGTTAGCATGTAGACAATGGTTACATCCTATAAAACACTTAGTGTTCACATTGGCAGTAAGAGAACGCTCACAGTAGCCTCATGGACACCCAGAGGCATGGATAAGATCATGAAAGAATTAGACAAATGAAGACAATCATTTTTCTCTTCTCAAACGTGAAAATTTCATCCAATGAATCTATTCATAATTCATGTGCAAATCCTTATCTCTATCCACTCTACAACATTCTCCATAATTCCATCAATCAAGAAAGTATCACAACGATGTGTACAGGCTTAGTGCACCATGGGTCACTGCACACAAGATTTAATAGACACACATCGCTGAGAATGATGGATAGAATGGGAAACTTAGGCCATCCATCTCAATGGTTAGTTCACATCAGCTAGTTATCATCCTCAACAATATAAATGGATGTTCAACAAGTGCTAGTTGTTACCATATATTATAGAGGCCATGGATTTATTTAATAGTACATCATCTACCATATTTAGCAACATAAACACCCAAAATAGTTTAAACCTGAATGATTCATTCATGTACATGAATTCCACGAAAATAACCATAACAATCAATGTTGAATTTATCCAAAACACACAGAGGAAAAACACAACAAGGCTATATTCTTTACCTTGGAACCCAATTGGGAAAATCGGTCGAATTGTGCTCAATATTCTTCCTTATTCAAGTTTGCAACTTTACAATGGTTTCCTCCTTCTCAGAAAAAATCCCTTCGGAAATGAGAGAGAGTGAATAAATAGGGAGATTTATGGGGTAAGGGAAGGCCAATAGACATGCCTCTTCACTTCACATTCCTTATCCTTCTCTCCTATCTATTTCCCTAAAATTTAATTTTTTTTCTTTAGCTTTTCTCGTACATCATTATTTTGATTATTCCACGTTAACTTGCATTGTTTTACATGGATTTCATAATACATTTTTGTTTTCAATATGTTTTTCATGTACTAATTCTTATTCACTCCTTAGTTTGGATTCATTTTGGATCACACCTCCCCATTGAGAGTATTTTTTGTCTCCAAAAGCTCTAGGAAACCAATTTAAATCGGTGTTGTTTTCTTCTATGGAATGTGGTTCTGAGATTGGCTCCTAGTTATAGCTCTAACTCTGTATTTGGCTCTATCTCATGGTTCTGGCTACTGGATTTGGTCCTCGACTATGGCTTTGGATTTGGTTCTGGCTCACTTATTCCCATAGTGAATAAATATTCTCACTGACTCTCAGCATTGCAAAATATCAAAATCTGAACTCTAGGCTCAACATGCATTCCCATCTCCCTCTTTGGCTTGGAGATTGTCCATCTCAATTATCTAAAATTCCAAGTCGAATGTTGATTTATTCGGTGTGACCCCAACATGCTACCATCACACAACCTCTCCTCAAGTGTGGTTTCATTTCTCTACTAGGATCATTTTCTTCCCATCATGGAAACTGTTGTTCCTGAGTCTGTACTAAGGCTTAAAGTACAGTGTCAAGGCATCCGAAAATATGATAATAGTTGATAGAGGATTTCTCTAACCTCGGTGTGGGAAGCTAAAGAAGATTTA
>JZKD02S2024733.1:36116-47791 GCA_000966675.3 Picea glauca | reverse complement strand
ACATTATAACCTCACAGGAAGAAGTTTCCACCTCTTTAGATAATTTTGGAATTGTTTCGGACTCTATAGAGGCTTTTTGCATTCCTCCGGGATATGAGAGGTGTTTTCTCCAGTTGAATTCAGCTGGAGAACTTGTTATCATTGATCCTTTTGAAGTTCTGACTGGCCCTCATTTAGGCCCTCAAGTCAGAGACCCACTTTGGATTGCTGATATAATTTGAAGCCCACCTTGCATGGTGTGAGAACTTTACGGATTAGGAATAGGTGATGATATACCTGTTGTATCTCAATTACCTGAAACATCTACTACCTATACCATACCTTTAGATCATTTCATTGGTACAACTGTTAGTTCCATCGTACCATCTGTTGGTCCGCATATGCAGTCTGTTGGTCCAAGTTCCACTATTTCTTTCCAAATGGCCCATTCTACGATGGTCCCTCACATTGCAACTATTCCTACTGGTAATGTGGTGGTTAGCCAAGCTCCCATTGGTACACCACTTTCATATTGACCTTCTTCGTCCCTTCCCCTTGGGTATAGAGCATTGAATTCTTTTGTTGTCAATACTACCCATCTTATACCTGAAAGCTCGATACCTTTACAACAACCCAGAGGAACTGTTCTTGGTGGCTCTAATCCATCAAGCGGCACCGGTCAATCGTTTACGTCTGGTTTCCAAAATCCAGAAACTCAACCTCATGTTGGGGGGAAACCTCTGTTTGGGGGGAAACCTCCATTTGGGGGGAAACCCCCTCTCGGTGGGCAACCTCCATTTGGAGGGAAACCTCATGCTAGGGGTAGCCTCAGACTGGATCCCATCCTCAACCTTCTGGACAGAATGCATCTACAACACCCAATCCGTGGAACATCCCTTTTCGAGGAAACCCGCAGTTCTTTGGGGGACAAAACCCACAAGGTCTACAAAAACCTCCTCTTTCTCAGAGGACTAATCTCTATCCTCCTTGTGGGCAAAATGTTTACCCCCGTTATGGGAAAACACCAAATCCATATTATAATCCTCATAACTCATCAGGTTATCTTCCACTCCCAAATGTTTCTAAACCCTCTTCAAATCCTCTCTACTCTGGTCAGCAACAACCGTATGCAGGAGGACCTATTGGTTACAATTATCCACCTAATCCAGTTTATGGTCCTACTAGTGTTCCTATTCTACACCAGTATCACCCTCAGGTTAACCAACAGCTACCATTCCTTGCGACCCTAGATCTCCCAGACTTATCTCGGTTGACTAATGATCCTATATTACATTATCCATTTTGGCCAGTAATTCCATCTAAACTCCCTTCTGATATTCCGAAATTTGACAGAAAACCTGGGGAAGACCCAAATAACCATGTGATGACTTTCCATTTGTGGTGTTCATCCAACTCCTTAATGGATGATTCTATACGTTTGCATCTTTTCCAGCCATGTCCTTCCTCACACATTTTCAACTACCCATTCGATACGAGATGAGCACTGAACTCTTGACCTCCCTTCGTCAGACTAACTATGTGCACATCTCTGATCATATTCATTTGTGGAGGCGATGACGAAGGTTGATCAAAGAAATCATTCCTGGCCAATTATTGGTGGAATGGCTTACAAAATCACTTTTACCCCTGATCACTTGTGACATCGCTATGGGTGGCGTTGTCACCGAAGAGGAAGCCATTGCCAGGGCATAGTACTTAGATTTGGTTTACTCACAGTCTAGTACTCTGTACGAGTTGATCCCAAATGCTACCTATGCCACTATTGATCCATCCAAACCTTTGTCTTCATCACATGTGGATGGCATTATTGGCTCCATCAAAACCCAATCTCCATCCCAGTCAACTGGAATAGCTAATCGATTTGCTTCGGCATCCACCTCTAGTTCAATCGCACCTTCCTCTACCTCCTCTCCAACTCAAATCTCTCAGGTTAATGCAGTACAATCTGCCTCTTCACAACAATCTGGAGGTAAGAAGAAGACAAAGAAAAAAACCAAAAAGAACAATAATGAACAACCTAAATCTCAAAACCCACCACCTGCTAATGAAAATCAACCACAATGGAAGCCAAAATTCCCATGTCTTATTTGTGGTGATGATCACTACACTCGAGACTATCCACATCGCAATGAAGTGGCCAAACTTTTTAAGGGGAATTCCAGACCTGTCGTGCTTACTCAACCTTTTCCTCAGCAACAATCTATCGTTGCTCAAACCCCCTCTCCAGGGGGTAGTTCTAGCCACCCTTATCTTGATGAAGCCTCAACAAGTGCTCATATCTACCTCTTCAACAGGATTGATTTAACCACTCTCTCTACGACTTATGACACTCCAGTTAAACCTAAAAGAGGAAAATCCACTAATGGTACTTCTACGGATCCCTCACCATCCTCTCTTAGTTTTCCATCTGTCAATCCTATGTGTGGATCACTTCAGGTCGAGAAACCTATGTTCGACTCTATGTTTCTCCCTCCTAAGAGCACTATCTGTAAATATACCTTTAATCCTAGCTCGTGTGTCGCTCAAAACTACAACATTGTTGAATATCTGGCACAAGCACCATGTGCTATGTCTGCATTAGAAGTTCTACAGCACTGTCCCAGTCAACGTAGAACACTCTTGGCCGTTATTGGCACTTTTGATTCTGAGTCATCCAACAATATCATGTTTAACCTGGATAATTTATCTCCTCGAATCTCTCATCAACTTTCTTTCCAAGTTGACGTTGTTGTTCATAATCAACAAATCCACCACACTATCTTGGATGAGGGAGCCTCTACTTGTGTCATGTCTGTAGCCTGGTGGAAAAGCTTGAAATCGCCCACCCCTAACAAATCCCCAACGATGCTATGTGCATTCAACAGGCGAGGTTTTCATCCCCATGAACTTTTGTAGTCCCTGTCCATCCAATTGGGCGGAAAATCCATCTTTGTTGATGTTGAGGTGGTCGATGCTCCCCTCGATTACAACTTATTGCTTGGAAGAAGTTGGTTATATGCTATGTTTGTCATTGTTTTGTCAGTATTTCGATGTGTGCAATTTCCTCATCAAGGCAAAATTGTCACTGCCGATCAGTTAGATTTCTGTACACCTGACGCTCACACTCCTGCTACCAACAATATTCCCTTTTTGGGAGATCACAAGATCATGTATGAAAGCATTGGTGTTAGCTTGTTTAAATACTCTAGCCTTATGGGTACCTTCCCTATACCGCTTCCACCCACTGCACATCATGTTGCCACAATCAATATGATTTTGACTACGGATTAAAAATCACTGGAATCGTCTAACCCTTGGGTTGTACCTAGTTCGTTGAGATTCGATGTTTTAGGTGACACTGTTCCACTTAGTCCAGCCGAAACCTCATACATTTCTATCCAATCTGCCTCTCCCTCCTCAGATGACCAACATCTATTGGCACCCGACAGCTACTCGATGCCATCGTGGCTAAGTTCTTTGACGTCTGCATTCGACTACATTTCCCAAATTTTTCCTTCTGATGAATCAATAATGGAAATGCTTAACATCGACGACGTACCTTGGGATGATAGCCATCATCGATCCTCTTTTCTTCCACCTCTCGAAGAAATCCAGGAAGATATACACTCTATCTTCCCCCCTGATGTTATCCAATTTCCCCAATCACCTATACTTACACAAGATGTTATTTCTGAAGGGAATTTAGGCAACATTACCTCTATAGTCGAAATAGATATTTCGATCAAGGAAGGTATTTTCGAAAATATTAATCTCGGTGTTAGTTGTACACCTGATGAAGTGGTTTACTATATCGTTGTGTTTAAAGAATTTCATGATTTCTTCGCTTGGATCTAC
Organism: Picea glauca; assembly: GCA_000966675.3. Taxonomy (NCBI): domain Eukaryota; kingdom Viridiplantae; phylum Streptophyta; class Pinopsida; order Pinales; family Pinaceae; genus Picea; species Picea glauca. The sequence continues at coordinate 43,957 of JZKD02S2024733.1, read as the reverse complement.
GAAGAGATGTAAGGGATTGATCCTTCAATCGTTGTGCGTGAGATTAAAACCTACCCAAGTGTAAAACCTGTTCGATAGAAACTTCGCCTGGTTCATCCTAAGAAGACCGCGGTTATTAAGGCAAAAGTTGAGAAATTATTGAAATCTAGCTTCATCTGTCCTATCCCTTTGACGGAATGGGTTTCAAACATTGTTTCGGTCACCAAGAAGCAAGGGACCATTTGTGTCTGTGTTGATTATCGGGACCTCAATAAGACGTGTCCAAAAGAAAACTACCCTACACCCTTCATCGACCAGATCATCGATAATTTTTATGGTAGCGTAATTTTCTCTTTCATGGATGGTTTCTCGGGGTATAACCAAATTGACATTTTACCTGTTGATCAGCATAAGACAGCCTTCATCTACCCATGGGGAACTTTCGCCTATCGGAAAGTACCATTTGGCCTTAAAAATGTTGGTGCTACATTCAAACAAGCCATGTCCTATGCTTTCCATGATATCAAACATATTGCGGAGCCTTACCTCGATGACTTACATGCCCACTCATCCAATTGATCAGACCATTTTGGTCACCTACGGGCTATTTTTCTTCGATGTCCATTCTACTGCATTCATTTGAACCCACATAAGTGTATTTTTATTGTCGAATCAGGTCGACTCCTCGGCTTCATTGTTTCCAAGGATGGGATTCGGGTGGATCCCTTAAAAATTAAGGCTATCTTAGCTTTACCTCCACCTAAGAATCTGACACAGCTCCAAAGTTTGCAAGGGAAAGAAAACTTTCTTCGTTGGTTCATTTGTAACTACACTAAGATTACAAAAGGATTTATGCGCTTGTTACATAAAGACACCCCTTTTATCTGGGATGACACTACTGAACAATCATTTGCTACTCTTAAGCATGCATTAGCCGACGCTCCTTTGTTACATCCTATGAATTACACAAAGGACTATATCCTTTACTTAGCAGCCTCCACTTCCACTATTGCCATGGTGTTAGTTCAAGAGGACCCTAACGGCGAGGAACACATGATATATTATTTGAGCAAAATTATATCTGGTCCAAAGCTCAGATATTCACATTTTGAAAAGTTGGCTCTGGCAGTTGTCATCATTATCCAGAGATTTCATCACTACATTTTTCTTCTCACCACCACGGTTATTGTAGACTCGAACCCCATGTACCACATTTTGACACGTCTAGTTCTTGGGGGTAAATATTCAAAATGGATCATTATCCTTCAGGAATTCGATCTCAAGTTCACTAAATCCAAAGCTAAAAAGTCATTGGTGTTTTCAGAGCTTATTTGCAACCTTCCCCATGCTGATGAAGATACCGAGTCCAGAGATTCTCTCCTGGATGAAACTTTGTTCCTCATTAGCACGTCTAATCCTTGCTATGGAGATATCCTTCTTTATCTCCGGATCCAACGTTTTCAGCCCGATATCTCTCATGAAGAACGTCATTGTATTTGCCATCATTCTTGTCGTTACCTTATTATCGACGAAACTTTATACCGTTGTGGCCTTGACACTATCCTACGACGGTGTCTAACTCGTGAAAAGGGTGAACACATGCTTAATGACTGTCACCTTGGAGCCTGTGGCGGTCATATTTCTGGGATGGTTACAGCTCATAAATCTTACGTGTCGGCTACTTTTGGCCCTCAATTTTCAAAGATTGTATTGAGGTAGTCAAAAAATTCCCACCCTACCAAGTTTTTCACAAAAAGGTAAGAACCCACCCTGCTATGTTGCATCCCATTGTTGTCATCAGCCCCTTTGCCAAATGGGGCATTGTTTTCATGCAATGTAATCCTACCTTAGTCTGGGGGAACGATTATATAATCATTGTCGTCGATTACTTTACAAAATGGGCTAAGGCTATGCCTACCTTTCTGAACAATGGATGTACTGCAACCCTTTTCTTTTTTAATCACATCATCACTCGCTTTGGTGTTCCACAAGCCATTGTCACTAATCATGGTTCACATTTTCAGAACCAGATGATGAGTGAGTTGCATGCCAAGTTGGGTTTTCGCCATGAGAACTCATCCCCTTATTATCCTCAAGATAATGGACAAGTTGAAGCCATCAACAAAATCCTTAAAACCACGATTCAACGAATGGTAGGGGAAAACAAGACATCCTAGCATTTAAAACTTTTCTCCGCTCTATGGGATTATCGAACCTCAGTAAAAATTGCTACTAGTTTCACTCATTTCCAGCTAGTATATGGCATAGAAGTTGTTTTACCAATCAAGTGTGAAATTCCTTCGTTAAAACTCAAAGTAGAAATCATGCCCCACACTTCTGTTGAAGAAGAATGTTTCTTACACTTGACTAGGTTGGATGAAACATGTTGTGATGATTCTCTCATCAATGAGACGTATCAAAAACGAGTCAAGAATCAATACGACAAGTATGTCCATCCTCGCACATTTGTAGAAGGAGACCTAGTCCTCATTTATGACCAGGCTCATGACAAGTTAGGGACAGGTAAGTTAGAACCTCTATGGCATGGTCCTTACATTGTGAATCTTGTTCTACATAGAGGCGCCTACGAGTTAGTGGACTACGATGGAATCTCCCTGGGTGAGCCTTGGAACGGGATTTACCTTAAGAAGTATTATGCTTAGGACATCTAGCATACTTGCTTTGTAAACTATTGTATTTTATTTTGGTGTGTCTTTTTCCTTTGTGTGCTTGAGTTTTTGCCTTAGCCGCTTATATTATGTCTTGTGTTTTCATGCGCAGATGACATATTCCTTTCCTATCTTTGTCAGAATTGTGGATGGTGCCAGTCGACACACCCAGAACGTTGCTTCTGTAGCTTGGTTCGTTTACCACTCTGGTGATTTGGTTAGTTCAGGAGGTATTTTCTTAGGATAGGCAACTAATAACATTGCAGAATATCATGCTGTCATTGGACTTTTAACCGAAGCATCCTCCCTAGGCATTTCTCACATAATTTTCAATATGGACTCTCAACTCGTGGTCTGTCAACTCAATCAAATCTACGCTATTTGAAATTCTATAATGTTACATCTCCATCTACGAGTTCGTCGTCTTGAATGAATGTTTTATTTTATCGAATACCAACACATACCAAGAGAACTCAATACCATTTCGGATTTGTTAGAAAATTACATTATGGATAGATATCTCGCACATAGATAAGATTTTATAAAGGAAATAAATCGCATAACATATCATCGTGTAAATTAAAACACATCACTTAAAAGACATCATTTGAAAATCATTTGGCACTATAAAAACTCGGAAATGTATATATATACGGCGTGACTGAAAAAGTTTGATTACATAAAAAAGGGTACATAGATAGGCAAAATGTGGGTCCTCACACCCATAAACATCGTCATACAGACTATACAATCATTAGGAAGATCCTAATCTCCCTACATCACATTATGTTGTGAGTAACATATCACTGCACAGGCTATTCGCCTCAGTAGAGAGTTAAGACTCTTAGACACTCCCACAGTGTGTCTTTGTAGATGTAGTGGCACTACCACCTCCTAAGAGAAGGGATGCCCATCGTGAGACCTTGGAGGTTTCTTTCAACCTCCTAGAGACCTCCTGTTGCTACCCCTTGATCTATCGTTATCTGAGCATCCCCGCAATGCCCCAATCCTAGTATCTCTGTCGGACATGTTTCTCCTCTATTTGCATGATGAAATGATATGACTATTAAAGACTCTTCTATGTACCCTAAAAAAAATTATAACATTCAAAAATTAAAAACACTTAACGAGATCATTGTTTGGTTTCTTACCTAACGCATCCCAATCCTCACCTTCTGGAAGAACCAAGTCCATGTTGCCCCAAAAATCTACTCTAGCATATGGAAAATCTTCTATCACGATCAATTGGCGTCTCAACCAAGCGAAGAAATCACCGGTGAATCTGAACTCTGAATCTAGGCCTAGTCTCGAAGACAGGCTAGTCCACCTCTCCATACGTGGTTCTCCAACTTGTCGTACTACTAATGCAATCTAAGGTTGCATCCCAGGAATGCGTTCTAAGAAGAACAAAACAAGGAATGAACCATATTCGAACTTATTTTGCTTCCCTGTTTTTCATCTCGTAATCTGTTCCTTCACATGGTAAAGGAACCCTTCACTCCAGTTAAACAGTGATGGCTCTAGACACTGTAAACCATAGGCCACCTGTGATATTGAAACTAGGTGAGCGCTCATACTTCCCGATATACTTGTAATGGAAAACAGAATGGATCGAAGAGATAGATCCCTAATATCTTTGATTGCAATTCTGCCACCCACCAATCTCGCTCCTGGGACATAATGGTTTGCCAGATACTCATCCACAAGTGTGGGAAGTGCCCAATGTCTGGATAAAATTATGGGAGCCCCTCTTTTTGAGAGACCAGTTATGAAGTACACATATTCCAACTCAATGGTAAGCAGTTATGTTCCCATCTGGAATCCTTGTTCTGCAACATTCCACAACTCGATCATATGCTCAAGAAGAATGACCTCTTTCTTCATTTTTTGCATTTTGAAATATTTGAGGAGAGCACAATTCCTCAATGTGGCTCTCGATCGGGGACTTTGCAAGGCGGCCACATCATCGAGCTCATGCTCTCTTTATTTCCACTAAAGCATGATTGTTGCCAAAATCACCTGCAATCATCAACAATCAAATTTTCATTAAACATTTTTCGACANTACAGCTCATAAATCTTACGTGTCGGCTACTTTTGGCCCTCAATTTTCAAAGGTTGTATTGAGGTAGTCAAAAAATGCCCACCCTACCAAGTTTTTCACAAAAAGGTAAGAACCCACCCTGCTCTGTTGCATCCCATTGTTGTCATCATCCCCTTTGCCAAATGGGGCATTGATTTCATGCAATGTAATCCTACCTTAGTCTGGGGGCACGATTATATAATCATTTTCGTCGATTACTTTACAAAATGGGCTAAGGCTATGCCTACCTTTCTGAACAATGGATGTACTGCAACCCTTTTCTTTTTTAATCACATAATCACTCGCTTTGGTGTTCCACAAGCCATTGTCACTAATCATGGTTCACATTTTCAGAACCAGATGATGAGTGAGTTGCATGCCAAGTTGGGTTTTCACCATGAGAACTCATCCCCTTATTATCCTCAAGATAATGGACAAGTTGAAGCCATCAACAAAATCCTTAAAACCACGATTCAACGAATGGTAGGGGAAAACAAGACATCCTAGCATTTAAAACTTTTCTCCGCTCTATGGGATTATCGAACCTCAGTAAAAATTGCTACTAGTTTCACTCATTTCCAGCTAGTATATGGCATAGAAGTTGTTTTACCAATCAAGTGTGAAATTCCTTCGTTAAAACTCAAAGTAGAAATCATGCCCCACACTTCTGTTGAAGAAGAATGTTTCTTACACTTGACTAGGTTGGATGAAACATGTTGTGATGATTCTCTCATCAATGAGACGTATCAAAAACGAGTCAAGAATCAATACGACAAGTATGTCCATCCTCGCACATTTGTAGAAGGAGACCTAGTCCTCATTTATGACCAGGCTCATGACAAGTTAGGGACAGGTAAGTTAGAACCTCTATGGCATGGTCCTTACATTGTGAATCTTGTTCTACATAGAGGCGCCTACGAGTTAGTGGACTACGATGGAATCTCCCTGGGTGAGCCTTGGAACGGGATTTACCTTAAGAAGTATTATGCTTAGGACATCTAGCATACTTGCTTTGTAAACTATTGTATTTTATTTTGGTGTGTCTTTTTCCTTTGTGTGCTTGAGTTTTTGCCTTAGCCGCTTATATTATGTCTTGTGTTTTCATGCGCAGATGACATATTCCTTTCCTATCTTTGTCAGAATTGTGGATGGTGCCAGTCGACACACCCAGAACGTTGCTTCTGTAGCTTGGTTCGTTTACCACTCTGGTGATTTGGTTAGTTCAGGAGGTATTTTCTTAGGATAGGCAACTAATAACATTGCAGAATATCATGCTGTCATTGGACTTTTAACCGAAGCATCCTCCCTAGGCATTTCTCACATAATTTTCAATATGGACTCTCAACTCGTGGTCTGTCAACTCAATCAAATCTACGCTATTTGAAATTCTATAATGTTACATCTCCATCTACGAGTTCGTCGTCTTGAATGAATGTTTTATTTTATCGAATACCAACACATACCAAGAGAACTCAATACCATTTCGGATTTGTTAGAAAATTACATTATGGATAGATATCTCGCACATAGATAAGATTTTATAAAGGAAATAAATCGCATAACATATCATCGTGTAAATTAAAACACATCACTTAAAAGACATCATTTGAAAATCATTTGGCACTATAAAAACTCGGAAATGTATATATATACGGCGTGACTGAAAAAGTTTGATTACATAAAAAAGGGTACATAGATAGGCAAAATGTGGGTCCTCACACCCATAAACATCGTCATACAGACTATACAATCATTAGGAAGATCCTAATCTCCCTACATCACATTATGTTGTGAGTAACATATCACTGCACAGGCTATTCGCCTCAGTAGAGAGTTAAGACTCTTAGACACTCCCACAGTGTGTCTTTGTAGATGTAGTGGCACTACCACCTCCTAAGAGAAGGGATGCCCATCGTGAGACCTTGGAGGTTTCTTTCAACCTCCTAGAGACCTCCTGTTGCTACCCCTTGATCTATCGTTATCTGAGCATCCCCGCAATGCCCCAATCCTAGTATCTCTGTCGGACATGTTTCTCCTCTATTTGCATGATGAAATGATATGACTATTAAAGACTCTTCTATGTACCCTAAAAAAAATTATAACATTCAAAAATTAAAAACACTTAACGAGATCATTGTTTGGTTTCTTACCTAACGCATCCCAATCCTCACCTTCTGGAAGAACCAAGTCCATGTTGCCCCAAAAATCTACTCTAGCATATGGAAAATCTTCTATCACGATCAATTGGCGTCTCAACCAAGCGAAGAAATCACCGGTGAATCTGAACTCTGAATCTAGGCCTAGTCTCGAAGACAGGCTAGTCCACCTCTCCATACGTGGTTCTCCAACTTGTCGTACTACTAATGCAATCTAAGGTTGCATCCCAGGAATGCGTTCTAAGAAGAACAAAACAAGGAATGAACCATATTCGAACTTATTTTGCTTCCCTGTTTTTCATCTCGTAATCTGTTCCTTCACATGGTAAAGGAACCCTTCACTCCAGTTAAACAGTGATGGCTCTAGACACTGTAAACCATAGGCCACCTGTGATATTGAAACTAGGTGAGCGCTCATACTTCCCGATATACTTGTAATGGAAAACAGAATGGATCGAAGAGATAGATCCCTAATATCTTTGATTGCAATTCTGCCACCCACCAATCTCGCTCCTGGGACATAATGGTTTGCCAGATACTCATCCACAAGTGTGGGAAGTGCCCAATGTCTGGATAAAATTATGGGAGCCCCTCTTTTTGAGAGACCAGTTATGAAGTACACATATTCCAACTCAATGGTAAGCAGTTATGTTCCCATCTGGAATCCTTGTTCTGCAACATTCCACAACTCGATCATATGCTCAAGAAGAATGACCTCTTTCTTCATTTTTTGCATTTTGAAATATTTGAGGAGAGCACAATTCCTCAATGTGGCTCTCGATCGGGGACTTTGCAAGGCGGCCACATCATCGAGCTCATGCTCTCTTTATTTCCACTAAAGCATGATTGTTGCCAAAATCACCTGCAATCATCAACAATCAAATTTTCATTAAACATTTTTCGACACTTTTCAAAACTTTAAAAAATGATTGTTTGCTCTTGTAAAAGGCCAACG
>JZKD02S2024722.1:0-11986 GCA_000966675.3 Picea glauca | reverse complement strand
ACATACCATTTGGATGATGGACTAGTGAGTTTTCTTTGAAATAAACTTAAGAGGATGGAATCATCCATGATGTTTTTTGAAGAGCACCATAAGTGGAAGGTCATAACATCGTTGGTGGGATCTTCCCCCATTTTTCCTTCAAATTTTGGAATATTTGAAGGGAGTTTGGTAGGCATATTGGGCCAAGTGGGATCATGCAAAATGGGATCATTCATGAGTTTGGTTAAATCAGGAATGTTAAGGGATGCCAAGTATGACATAGAGATATTTGGTGGATAATTAGTTCCGGCCATCGTGTGAGAAGGTGGTGGACCTATCCCTTGAGAGGGATTGAGTGGGGTGGTACTTGTCCCTTGAGAAGAATTTTTCCCCCTGCCTCCTTGTGAAGGAGAACTAGTGGATGGATGGCCTTGGGAATTGGAACCAAGCAAAGTGGAACCAAGTAAAGGTGATTCCAAAATAGTATCACTCATGGGGGTGTGAGATGGTTGATTTAGTGATTTGGCAAGACTAGGGACTCCTCTGAGAATAGGAGGAAGATTTTGCAAGCGTCTGGAACGACGTGGATTTTGTGGGTCCCCTATGGTGTTTGACTAGAAAACGTGAATGTGTGCAAGTGGTGATAAGAGAAATAAATGAACAATATCTTTGTATAATTTGGACCTTCACAATATAGTATAACTCACAATTGCATGTAATCAAATGAGTATCATACATATATCAATTGTAAATAAGAAAAACATGTGGGTAGGTGGATTTTGTCCATGTGGGGGAAAAAATAAAAGAAAATGCTCATGTCCTAATTGACGTATCATCCTTCCTCTCAAATAACACTGCACCTTCCAAGAGAACTCAACAGTGGGGTGTGAAGCCACCGGAAGAGGAACTAGTGAAGGATGTGTTAGCACTCAATTTTTTATGGAAATTTTAAGTGTCTTTAGCATCCTTGTGCTAAACTTTTGAAATATTTTTGCTCATTTTCCCTAGTTTATAAATTCCAATTTCCTCATTGAGTTAGGAAGAGTCTTAATTCATAAGTCTTTTTCTCCAAACACCTATGGCCTTTGTCTTTTTAACCCGCATAACCAAAAATCAACTTTTAGTAGTTTTTCCTAAATCTTTATTTTGTTGATTTCCCTATGTTTTATTTTAGTTGCCTTTTCAATAAACAAGTTTATTGACTATGATAAAAGAGGTGGTGTGTGATTTAAAGTGGCTTAAACCTAGATCACACTATGTATTATCTTACAAGTCAAATCTATCCTAATACCAATCCATGAGTCAAACCACAATCTCAAGCTACAAGTTAAGCCACTAGTCGATAGCCAAGCCATAAATTAAGCCAACATTCCAGCTGTTCGGTGCTTAGTGAAATTGAAAATTCTTGATTTGTAGGATGCATGCGCAGGTGCCATGATGAGATGTCAATGCAGTGTTGTTTAAATATTCTATAGGTGTTGAAGAACTAAATGTAGCCATGATATATATGATTATGTTCCCAATTTCTCACCCTTTCCATCATCTTCATGCATGGATGTGCAAAGGGGAGTGCGCTACAAATTACACGGTGCGCTGCCAAATCTCCTGGGTGCTACCAACTCTCATGTGCGCTACCGAATCTCTTGAGCAGTGTAACCACAGTGTGCTACCCAATCTTCTGAGAAGTGTAATGACAGGCACTACCCAATTTATTGAGTAGTGTAACAACGAGTGCTGCTAATTTCATAGTGTGCTACCGAATTTTTGGCAGGCACTGTTGAATTTTTGATAGAGGTCGAATTCTACACAGAGGAACATAGGCTTGGAACTACCCATTCAACATCCCTATTTTGGAGGTCACATTACAAAATCTCACTACCAAATAATGCTACCAATAGGTACCAGGAATCTAGGGGGCTCGAATTACCATCTTAGTGAATGGATGATGATGTGGAAAAAAGAAAAATATAGTAGTTGGTAGCATGATGACAATTACAGACATCTGGAGGCCACTTGGAATATATGGAGATGCACATCAACAAAATATCAATTCAGTTCAAATTTAGTTGGATTAGTCACCAACACTTTCCTATTTTATAGCATAGGTTGTTAGTCAAGCCGTTAGATGGAATAAATGCTTAGAGATTTTCATGGGTAGGGGGCCAACATGCACCTCCATATGCTACCTTTTCTTTCTGTTATAAATCAATGATCCAAATGAGGAAAAGGGGGTTCAAATGGTTGAGTTGAGGCTCCCAGATTGTCATTTTCTTTGACTGAAAAATTGTTCTATGGCTATGTACTGGATTTAAGACATTTTGGTTAATAGAAATAAGCTCCTCTTTTAGCTTATTTGCTTTTGATGCTAAATGTTCATGCTTTGAATGATTCACATGAATTATTGTGGTGATATTATGATGGATGTTTGATCATTATATTATCATGATGTTTATTTAGCTTCCTTAGTTTCTGAACTCAAGAAGATCTCGTGTTAAGAATCTTTCTTCCTCAGGCTTTCTGTGGACTTGATGTTTACAACAACCCCTACATTCCTCTCATTCAAGTCTTCCCTCTATTCATACTCACTCCCAATTACTGATTGAATTTATCCAAGACCTTGATTGCTAGTGCATGATAGCCCTGTTTTCTAAGTTGGAACATTATTATTTTGAGTCTTGTCCATTTGACCTTTTAAAAAATTCAATTACAAAACTTTTGATGTTACCAAGCTCACCTGATTACAGTCTAGGGTGACTTTTGGAGTGATAACATGATGAAATAATTATTTATAATGAGAGGTAGAGGGTTCATATCCCAAAATATCTAGTGGTATCTCCCAATATCCACACAAAATGTGATCAAGGTGCAAATGCAGCCCACAATTTTGACCTGGGTAGATGTCCTAAATTTTGGTCACTAGGTACCTCGATCAAAGTGTGACATTTAGATTTTTGACCTAAGAAATGGGTCACGGGATGGATCCCTTCCAAGAGTTGGGAAACTCAAGGGCGGACGCATAGAACAACCAGACCTCATCCTTCAACCCTTAACAGGTATCTCCCTGCCTTATGGTGTAGTAACACTTGACTTGGAGGATTTGAAAATTCCCTATTTTTCAACTTCTAATGTTTGAAAAATGTGAGAACTAGATAACTGGGGGTTATTTTGTTAAGAAACTGAATAGATATACAAATATAATCACCACAAATATTGAATGCACAATAGATCCACATAGCAAGATAGAAGAAACCACACGTTATTATTACCAAACCCTTGAGGTAGGGAAATACCATACAATGGATCCTATTATGAAAGGGATTATCTCATGTTCACTTGCCTCTTCGAGGTGGAAACCTCCTAATGAGCTTCAACTCCAAATACAATACTTCTCTTCATATTCCATTACATTGCTTGAACCCCATTATATAGTGCTACCATCACTTAAGAACATTCTAGAGGAAGAATTTTTTAGAAGTAGAACCTTCTAAGAAGTTCTCTTACATTTATTATATTTGATTAGCCATTTATTATATCTAACTACCATAGTGGACCTTATTTAATAATATAGTGGATCTAGTCCACCTTACATTGAATGGCCTCCACTATTATCACTATGGGCCCTCTGCCTCCCCCCACTACCTCTCTAGCTACCTTACATTCCATCCCCCTTATGAAAGCATTGTCCTCAACGCTTGATGTACAANCATATACCAGGGTCCCATGGATAAGTGTGGACCATAGTGCTGAAGTAGACAAGAGAACCAGGATCCCATTGAGAAATGGAAGCCACCATGCTGAAGTAGTCCAACCACCATTATAAATCAGGGTCCCATGTCCAAGTGCTCATGTGAACTCCACATGGAATATATTGGCACCCAATAACCAATTGAAAATGATGCTCCCAACATTGACACCTATCATGTGGATCCAAATAAGAATATCCAACCACATAGTGGGAAAGGGTCAATGTTGAATCTGGAAGGAACAATACCATTGTAGAATATGCAAGCTAGACGCTGGTAATCATAACTAGCTCTTGATGTGGGACATTGATGTTCTCTACAGAAGGCGGAGTAGAGTCATCAAATAAAATATGGAAGTGGTTGTCATCCCAAAAATGAAAACTATTCATATACCAATCATCACAATCGGCCTCCAAATCATACCAAACATATATTTCTTGATTATATTCATCCCTGAGGTCCGCCATAAGAACCTCTCCTACATTTTATCCAAAGAATCTTGAATACTATGAAAACTATCATTGAGTCCATCTACAAAGTCATCCAATCTATCATTCAATGTGTCAAACAATTGGGCTTTGAATGCTTCAGTAATTTGTAGAATTTCTTTAAGGGTTTGAGAAGAAATAACTATCTGAGAACCCTGTGAAAATTTATGAAATCTACAGTCCCACCGCCGTCATGAAAAAACCCAAAAAATAGAACAATAAATTACTTCCTAAAATCGCGGCGTTTTCTGGAAAAACCCTGAAAAGCCGTTGAATTTAAAATGCTCATAACTTCATTTCATGGACTCCATTTCGGCTGATTTGTTTTTGAAATTGGGTGAAATTGTGAGAGGAACTCAAATCTGTAATTTTTTTGAGAAATTTCGCCTCCAAATGCTACATGAAAAAAAATAAAATTGCGTCATCGTCCGCGGAAAAAACCCTGAAAAATTGCAGATTTTAAAACTTCAATATCTTGACTTCCCGGACTCTGTTTCAGACGATTTGTTTTTCAAATTGGGTGTTTTATGATAGGAACTCATATATGCAACCCGTTTCTACAAATTTTGCACAGAAATATACCAAAAATTTCTGGAATGTTGCGACCCTCTATTTTCTTCTCCGAAAAAAAAAATCAGCAAAAATAAAAAATATTTTCCCACAATGTCTTCCAAGAAAAGTGCTCCGATACCACTTGTTAAGAACCTGAATAGATCTACAAATATAATCACCACAAGTAATGAATACACAATAGATCCATAGAGAAAGATAGAAGAAACCACAGGTTATTATTACCAAACCCTTGAGATAGGGAAACACCATATAATGGATCCTATTATGGAAGGGATCCTCTCTTGTTCACTTGTCTCTTTGAGGGGGAAACCTCCTAATGAGATTTAGATCCAAATACAATACTTCTCTTCATATCCCATTACATTGCTTGAACCCCATTATATAGTGCTACCATTACCTAAGAACATTCTAGAGGAGGAATCTTTTAGAAATATAATCTTCTATGAAGTCCTCTTACATTTATTATATCTAATTACCCATTTATTATATCTAACTACCATAGTGGACCTTATTTAATAATATAGTGGATCTAGTCCACCTTACATTGAATGGACTCCACTATTATCACTATGGGCCCTCTGGCCCCCCCCACTACCTCTCTAGCTACCTTACATATTTGGATGCCTACCCTTGAGATCCTACCTATACTAAAAAATTTCTTTTGGCACCTCTTGTGGAGGAAAACTTAGTGAGTTTTTAGAAAAATTTTAGATGTGGTGGGCTAATAGATTGAGGGTGTGAACCAATCTTGTTTAAATTAAGTGGGTGTGGATAATTTCCAAAAAGAAGTAGTGGGGTGTTTTGGAATTCCTTTGGAGAAAACCTACTTCAACCTCCACAATTCAAAATGGAAATTATGTGAGTGAGGAGTGACTTTTTGTGTGAGTAAGTGAAAAAACTTTGCCAAATTTTTAACAAGTTAGGTGTGAGATTGAAACATGTGGATTTCCCATGGTCCTTACAAATATTTTTTACCTAGATTACTAAGTGTAATTGGTACAACCTTGGGGAATTTTAAAAGTCCTAAAGAACTAGCATGTGGACATATGGGTCCTTATAAATCCTTTAAACTCCCTAAATGTGGCTTACACTAAGAAAGATTTGAAAAAGTATCCTAGTTTGCAAGCATGTGGGCATGTATGGGCCCATTATTTTGATCTTTAAACTTCCTTAGTGATGTAAACTAAGAAAGCAATTTCAAGAAACTATCCTAAGTTTGCAGCATGTGGGCATGTATGGGCCCTTACAACTTTAAGATAATTTCAAAAAAGAAACTAAGAGGAGTCCTAGGGGGGCTTTTGTCCTCTCCTAACGATTTTTGTTAAGAGAGGTGAGATGTTCTGTTAACCACCTTTATGATTCTCAAAATCATTCTAGGGTGCAAGAGAAGAGCATACTCAATGATCAAAGTTAATTTTTGGTCCCAATGTAAGTGTTTTATGTGTGAAAGCAATAATCTCAACTTAAATTTTACAAACCAAACAAGCCATCCATGTGACAACCAAAGCAAAAGAGGAGAAAATTTCATTCTTTTTACCCCCCTAAGTGCCTATGTTTAGCTAACCCTTCATATGGGAAAGGAGTGTAAGTGGAGTGCATGTGCATTACAAATTGTATGAAAGCAAAAATATGAAGGCAAGGTGCCTTCAAATCATCACAAAAACCCTTACAATTTTGAAAACATGGATATGTGTGTGGGTTATAATTCTGACAGGAGCTCAAAGGGCGCACAATGCATAGAATGCACAGAGAAAAGAAGTCTGTGGGGCACACAGTGTGCTGAGTGCGCATCTATGGGCAGGAAAATCTGTGCACTTCCTGATACGCGTTGGGGGGAGATTTTTGAGTAAAATTCTCCTCTTCCAACTCAGAATTTTGTCGTTGACGGGTAAGGCCATGCTGATTTTGGTACCTGTAAGACAAATTGATAAAAAAAAAGTGCTAGCTTAGTGAAAATAGGGTGGAATTTGATACCTTTTCCCTAGTATGGTTGCCAATCTGTAGCTTTTGTTTTTTCACTTGGGTGAGAAAAACAACAAAACTTGCATGCCTAGTTGGGCCTGCTAGACAAGATAGAAGTTCGTGAGTGGGTTAATCAAGACAAACACATGTAATAAACAAAGAAACAAACTAAAACAACTAAGAAATAAAAGTTAGAATGCATGGGAAAATTAGAACCATAAACAATTAACCAATGACCAAGATAATGCTACCAATGAATCAATAGATTAGTAGGCAAAACATCGTAGAGAAAAATGATAACTTATGAGTCCCCTCTTCCTCCTTGGGAGGGCTCTTGAGTTCCCTAATGGAGATCTCTTCTTACAATGGAAGAAAAATGGCAAATGGTGAAGACAATCAATGCCTATTCCCTCAAGAGGTGAGTGGAATGGCCTATTACAATGATGCTTGAAGGATCCAAAGAGAAAAGATGATTCTCAAGGGAGAATTGAGGCAACATAGCAATATTATGAAGATCTTGGTTTCTTAGTGCGCCCATGGCTCTTATTTATAGCATTTCTTCGAAGCAAAATGTAATTGGTTCTTAGTGTGAACAAGGGGCCTTTTAGGGCACCCTTTGGTCCTTGACCAACCCCCCATTCAGATTTATCTCAGATATGGAGGTCAAATAAAGTTGGGAGCTGGTCCATAAGTGGTTGGGGGGATGACAAGAACCATAAACGTCGTTCACAAGAGTGCGTAGATTTTCTCGTACACAGTCGTGCATTTGGCACATTGTGCGCTTTGAGGGCTTTGTTGACTCGCACACTGTGCGTGCACTTCCTTTGATGAATTTGCGCATGTCATTTTTTTCTCAATTGTATATTTTTTTCCTTTTGAAATGTATTTTGGTACTACAGGTGAACTAATTGTTGTTGGCATTAATTTGTTTCTGTAACCATTTGTGTGCGATGTTGCAGACGATATTTCAGTGATAACAACACCAATCTCTCTTTTTTTTAGCACCAACTCAAGGAGACACCAATTCCCTGTTTTCTAGCACAAACTTGAGGAAGCACCAACTCCCTATAGATTGGGATCCAACTTATAGAGGACTCCAATCCTCTTATTTTCAAGCACCGAATTTAGGAAGCACCAACTCCCTGTTTCAGGCTTCAACTTGTAGAGGACTTCAATCCTCCATTGCTCCTCCCTTCCACCCTCACTTCATGTGAATATTTCATGTTCTTCTTTGGACTCTTTTTATGTTTTGATCTTCTGAATTAGACCACAGAGACATATTCCTTCCATCATATTTTTTGGTTTATATAGTCTTCCAATGGGTATAAAATTTGAACTAGTGTGTCTTTTAATAATGTATCATCGCACCTCTTCATTTATTTAATAATAATGTTGTTTTAATAAAAAAATTATTCCTTTATTATTTTACAAAACCTATTCAATTACAGTTTTGAACCCATCTTTGCCTTATCTGATTACATCTCTCGGTCTTTGATGGATCGACCCCCTTTTATTCTCATCTCATACTTCTTTGTTGTATTCTAGGTTCTTTAACAAACAAATTTTGAACCTTTTAATGTTCTCTGGTACATTTTTTGTTGTTTTCAAGATGGATGGGTGCTAATCTCGTGGCCCCTTTTTCATGGAACCAAACGTTTTGACCAACATCTAAAAAAATAAGGCACAAGGCTTGTTTTATGGTTTATCCCGTAGGCACTTTTCTTTTTACCAGGTGACCTTACCCTATAACCAAGTGTTATCCAACATTTCCTCCGCTGCCTCATTTTTTCCATATAACCCTAGTTTGTGACCGAGAGAAACCACACACAAGGCTTATCTTGGAATAAATTATATCAATGGTTCGGATATGATCAGGTGTTGAGTGGACAACCATGGCTTATCTAGGATCTTTAGAAATATCCACGGTTTGGATTTAATCAAACGTTGAGTGGATGGTTCACGGACTCACGAACTAAGGCTTATCTTGGCGTTAATTTAGATCAACGGTTCGGATATGATCAAGTGTTGAGTGGAATATCCACAAGATTTCCATGGCACTTTAGACAGATCCATGGTTTGGATTTAATCAATCGTTGAGTGAATGGTCCTCATTTATTTCAAATATGGACTTTTACTTAGAATTATTTTATGTGGCAGGTTTNGAATGCACAGAGAAAAGAAGTCTGTGGGGCACACAGTGTGCTGAGTGCGCATCTATGGGCAGGAAAATCTGTGCACTTCCTGATACGCGTTGGGGGGAGATTTTTGAGTAAAATTCTCCTCTTCCAACTCAGAATTTTGTCGTTGACGGGTAAGGCCATGCTGATTTTGGTACCTGTAAGACAAATTGATAAAAAAAAAGTGCTAGCTTAGTGAAAATAGGGTGGAATTTGATACCTTTTCCCTAGTATGGTTGCCAATCTGTAGCTTTTGTTTTTTCACTTGGGTGAGAAAAACAACAAAACTTGCATGCCTAGTTGGGCCTGCTAGACAAGATAGAAGTTCGTGAGTGGGTTAATCAAGACAAACACATGTAATAAACAAAGAAACAAACTAAAACAACTAAGAAATAAAAGTTAGAATGCATGGGAAAATTAGAACCATAAACAATTAACCAATGACCAAGATAATGCTACCAATGAATCAATAGATTAGTAGGCAAAACATCGTAGAGAAAAATGATAACTTATGAGTCCCCTCTTCCTCCTTGGGAGGGCTCTTGAGTTACCTAATGGAGATCTCTTCTTACAATGGAAGAAAAATGGCAAATGGTGAAGACAATCAATGCCTATTCCCTCAAGAGGTGAGTGGAATGGCCTATTGCAATGATGCTTGAAGGATCCAAAGAGAAAAGATGATTCTCAAGGGAGAATTGAGGCAACATAGCAATATTATGAATATCTTGGTTTCTTAGTGCGCCCATGGATCTTATTTATAGCATTTCTTCGAAGGAAAATGTAATTGGTTCTTGGTGTGAACAAGGGGCCTTTTAGGGCACCCTTTGGTCCTTGACCAACCCCCCATTCAGATTTATCTCAGATATGGAGGTCAAATAAAGTTGGGAGCTAGTCCATAAGTGGTTGGGGGGATGACAAGAACCATAAATGCGTCGTTCACAAGAGTGCGCAGATTTTCTCGTACACAATCGTGCATTTGGCACATTGTGCGCTCTGAGGGCTTTGTTGACCCGCACACTGTGCGTGCACTTCCTTTGATGAATTTGCGCATGTCATTTTTTTCCCAATTGTATATTTTTTTTCCTTTTGAAATGTATTTTGGTACTGCAGGTGAACTCATTGTTGTTGGCATTACTTTTTTTCTGTAACCATTTGTGTGCGATGTTGCAGACGATATTTCAGTGATAACAACACCAATCTCTCTTTTTTTTAGCACCAACTCAAGGAGACACCAATTCCCTGTTTTCTAGCACAAACTTGAGGAAGCACCAACTCCCTATAGATTGGGATCCAACTTATAGAGGACTCCAATCCTCTTATTTTCAAGCACCGAATTTAGGAAGCACCAACTCCCTGTTTCAGGCTTCAACTTGTAGAGGACTTCAATCCTCCATTGCTCCTCCCTTCCACCCTCACTTCATGTGAATATTTCATGTTCTTCTTTGGACTCTTTTTATGTTTTGATCTTCTGAATTAGACCACAGAGACATATTCCTTCCATCATATTTTTTGGTTTATATAGTCTTCCAATGGGTATAAAATTTGAACTAGTGTGTCTTTTAATAATGTATCATCGCACCTCTTCATTTATTTAATAATAATGTTGTTTTAATAAAAAAATTATTCCTTTATTATTTTACAAAACCTATTCAATTACAGTTTTGAACCCATCTTTGCCTTATCTGATTACATCTCTCGGTCTTTGATGGATCGACCCCCTTTTATTCTCATCTCATACTTCTTTGTTGTATTCTAGGTTCTTTAACAAACAAATTTTGAACCTTTTAATGTTCTCTGGTACATTTTTTGTTGTTTTCAAGATGGATGGGTGCTAATCTCGTGGCCCCTTTTTCATGGAACCAAACGTTTTGACCAACATCTAAAAAAATAAGGCACAAGGCTTGTTTTATGGTTTATCCCGTAGGCACTTTTCTTTTTACCAGGTGACCTTACCCTATAACCAAGTGTTATCCAACATTTCCTCCGCTGCCTCATTTTTTCCATATAACCCTAGTTTGTGACCGAGAGAAACCACACACAAGGCTTATCTTGGAATAAATTATATCAATGGTTCGGATATGATCAGGTGTTGAGTGGACAACCATGGCTTATCTAGGATCTTTAGAAATATCCACGGTTTGGATTTAATCAAACGTTGAGTGGATGGTTCACGGACTCACGAACTAAGGCTTATCTTGGCGTTAATTTAGATCAACGGTTCGGATATGATCAAGTGTTGAGTGGAATATCCACAAGATTTCCATGGCACTTTAGACAGATCCATGGTTTGGATTTAATCAATCGTTGAGTGAATGGTCCTCATTTATTTCAAATATGGACTTTTACTTAGAATTATTTTATGTGGCAGGTTTGTGGACTCTCAGACTCGTAGACTCACATGTCTTCTCGAGTGTCATCAAAATGCACACCCAACTTCTACTACCTCCATAACGAACCTATACTTAGAAATTTTTAAGTAATTATTCTCTGGTTCATGGACTTGCAGACTCACTGTCAGGTACCCACTACCTAAATCGGATTTTTCTGGTCTTCTGCCGAATCAGAATCCCTAAACATCCATGGAGGACCAGCGTAAGATGGCTCTTTCTCTCTCCCCGCTCCCATATGGTCACAGGTCATGATCACAGTCCGAATAAACACAGTACCTCTTTCATATTTCGTGCTTCGACACTACAGTAAGGTCGAGTCGTTTGACTTGGAAACCGCCGAATCTCGACAAGGCTAGCGATCGGCCAATGGGGATGAATCCCTACAGGGTTAGCAAATGGATAATAGGAACAAATCCCAACAGGGCCAGAGAAAAGCCAATGAGAAATGGCCCCTTTGCGCGGTTAAGTGGAACACAGGTGGAAGAGAGGGAAACACGACACGGTGGTCGACATGACAGGAGGGGCCCCACTTCACACGCCACACTATTCCGGACCCCCACCCCCCTTAAAGGCAGAATGGCAAGGGGGGTCCAGAATCCACCTGAGAGTCGTTGATCATGATGAATTAATCTCGACCGTTCGAGAGTTGCGTGTCCAATTCCGGACCCCCCCCC
>JZKD02S2024700.1:0-15793 GCA_000966675.3 Picea glauca | reverse complement strand
ATCATCACCAAGATCAATATGTGCTTCTAATAATATACCAATACAAGTATGATACATCATCCATAAACCATGTGTCAACAATACTACTAACAAGTGCCTCCAACCATGTACCAATCATGTATCAACTACTCATCAACTATGACTCATCAATATGTACCAACATCATCAACTATACACCTCATGTATGTGCCAACAAATCAACTACTTGTCTCAACCATGTACCCAACATGTACCTCAACCAAAATCCCTTATCAATTTTATCATCCAAATCTGATTTGTAACTCTGTAATATACCTGGTCTATATGATCACATACCTGCAAACCTTCCTTAACTTTAACAACAAGAGACTAGCATTTTCATCAAACTTTACTTTAGTCTCACATGACTAGTTTTGGATTAGTCAACAACCCTAACTTGAAATAATCATAACTATGTACCTGTAATGAATAAATATCTGAAAATAGTACAAAATGTTCTTTAGTCTGTTTTATGAAATTCCTCTAGAATTCACTACTTGGATCCTCTCAAAAAAGGATTTATAGAAAAAATGGCATACCTTATTTAATTATGGCTTATTATAGAGAGTGAAATTGTGGAGCGTGCCCCGCACGGAATATTTGTTGTATGGATCTGAAAATTGTACACATAATACTACAAACTATACTCTAACCAATACATTTTTTCTTGAGGAATTTGGATCTGTTATGAAGAAGTTATGACGTTTATACCTGAAACACTTGTTTTAGACTAGTTTCAGGACTAGCCACAAACCCTATTTTCCATGGTGTGTAACTCCAAAAATACAACGACCCACAAGCTTAAATTTGTATCACAACTACTTGGATATGTTTCCTCAATGGCCTCCCAATTTGATGGTCTGAAACATTCTAGAAAACAAGTTATTGTGATAATGGTGAGATGACCTGTAAATAACATACCTTAGACAGCATCATCAAAAGAATTTGTCCTCCCTTGAATTTCGGCCTTATTTACTTCAACTTCCTCTAAAATTTGGCTTAGATATCCTTTGGTTACCTCATTCACCTATAGATATTCAATATGCTCAAGTGTGATTAAAATTAGAGAGTCTTTCCTCTTATTTATACGTTCATGTAGCTTTTTCAAGGGGTTACCTTTTAACCATCTTAACCCATTTTCTTTATTTTAGGTTTAACCCACTTCTAATTTATCCATTAAATTTATTATTTAAATAATTTATTTTGTATTCACTTTGAATTACAGTACACTCATCACTTCACTTTATTATTTACCTTTTAAAATCTTTTAAACCACTTTGACTACTTTGACCTTTTGGGGCTTCTAGATGACTCATGAGAGTTCTCCAACTTCACATGGCCATAACTCTCTAAATGTGAAGATTTATGTGAAAATACACATACCAATGGAAATGGCATGACATGTGATATCCATCTAGAATAGTCTTTCCTACAAATATAGAAAAACTCATACCATTATGCATCAAACAAACTTGGGTCCATTACCCAAACCTGGGTTCTCCAACTTCTCATGGCCATAACTCTCTAACCGTGAGGAGTTATGTGACATTTCACGTACCAATGGAAATGGAATGACATGTAGTATCCATATATAATATTATTACCTTCAAATATATCAAAATGCATACAATTATCCATTAAACAAACTTGGGTCCATTACCCAAACCTTTGTGCTACCGGAATTTTCTACCAGACTTTCTTCAAGGGTTGACATCAATCACTAAGGGTTGACATCAATCACTAAGGGTTGACATCAATATACAATATCACTCTCCAATGGTTGACATCAATGGCAACCAACAATCCATACCAATTGTCCATCAACCTAAGCCAATTGTCTGACAATCTCCCCCTTTGGCATTGATGGAAACACCAACATTGATGGCAACACTTAGTCATGATAAAATTCATGCTTATACTCCTCATAAATGTTTCTATCTCTCTCCCTTTGACATCAATGGAAAAGGGTATCTCCCTTTGGGGATGCTCCCCCTGACTGAACTCTCCCTGGGGATGCTCCCCCTGTCTACATGCCTTTGATTTTTCTTTGTGTTTATAAGTCTTTGATTACTCTCTCTCCCTTCATATGAATAATATATCCCTCTTTGACAAAGGGTATCATTCTGAAGTCATATCGCTCATTCTTCCCTTGTGACAATCACTCTGCTTGGAAACATGCCTCTATGCTCTCTCTGCAAGAATTTACCTTTGCATCTAATAAATCGCTCCCCCTTTGTCATCAATGGCAAAGGTGTTTTTCCATATGGGGTTGCTCCCCCTGACAGAACTCTTCCTAAAAGTGATCTCCCAACCTGAATTTTCCTATTTATGGTGCCTCCTCGTGTACATATAAGCATTCAAAAGCATTCATTTTGGAGTAGAAATTAATCCTAGTCTCTGGCAAAGATACTCAAAGGCTTCTTGTTGAAGCGGTTTTGTAAAGATGTATGCCACTTGTTGTTTTGTGCCCACATATTCAACTATGGTGTTATTCTCTGCAACCTGTTCCTGTAGAAAGTGATACTTGATTGGAATGTGCTTCGTCTTGGAGTGCATGACCGAGTTCTTTGAGATACTGATGGTGCTTGTATTATCACAATAGATTGGAATGGGCTCATCATAGTCAACGTGTAGATCTATGAAAGTTTGTTTCATCCATAGAACCTGTGTACAACATGATTCTGCTCCAATATACTCTGCCTCTGATGTAGATAAGGATAATGATGATTATTTCTTTCTTAGACAAGATACTAAAAACTCACTTAAGTAGAATGTTTCTCCGCTGGTGCTTCATTGGTCATCAATGCAACCTTCCCAATCTGCATCTGTGTAGGCAATAAGTGATAGATTATTTCCTTTTGGATACCATAATTCAAACTTTTATGTTCCTTTGAGATATCTGAAAATCCTCTTCACTGCTCATACATGTGATTCCTTTGGTGTTGCTTGAAATTGTGCCACATGTCCAACTGCCTGCATTACATCTGGTCTGGATGACGTCACATATAGTAAGCTACCAATCATTGACCAGTATTGCCTCTGGTCTGTAGACTTTGAATCATCATCTTTTCTCAACTTGAAATTTCTTTGCATAGGACTGGTAACTGGCTTGCAATATTCCATTCCGAACTTATTTAACATTTCTTTGATATAATTAGTTTGAGAAATAAAAATTCCTTGGTTAATTTGACGTATTTGAAGACCCAAAAAGAAGGATAGTTCTCCAAATAATGAAATTTCAAATTCATTCTTCGTATCCTTTGCAAATTTTTGGCTTAACTTGTCATTAGTACTTCCAAAAAAAATATCATCAACATAAATTTCAATTAATAAAATACTACCTTGAGTTACCTTTATGTAGAGGTTGTTGTCTATGCTTCCTTTCCATAGTTCGTAGGGAGTTTTTTCATTGTTGTTTATGATCATTACTCTGTTTTGAATGTGAACTGTTTTCTGAACTACATGTGTCCAAAAAATATCTGTCAATTTGGAATTCATTAGCATTGTTTGAGCCATTTCCTGTGTAATTATCATCCATTATGATAATTTTCCTTTGTCTCTGAACCACTATTTGAACCAATCTATGAATCCATGCTCTCATCCATACTACCCAAGACTCTACTTGCGCAACTGTCCATAATGTTGACCCATTTATCACTATACTATCTTGAATTCTTGATTAATCCATCAAATTGTACTTTTGTTAACTGACTACTCTGGATCTGTCTTCTCAAACTCTGCAAGCTGCTCTAAGGATGGTTCTTTGATCTGTCACAACTATTGCATAGACTCCCCCTGTCTAATATTCATGTTACCTGGGAGTCTCTAAATTGGATGGCTCAGAACAATTCCTTCTCTTATGTGTATTCATCATCATCTTCATTGGTAGATTCATCATCTCTTTGAGCTCTGACCTCTCTTTTTTTGTCTATTGATTCATCTTTCACCACAATGCCTAAAAGTACAATCTCTTGAACATTTTCCTTATTTATCTATCCTTCATTTCCTTTAGTTGTTTTCCTTATTTATCTGACATCTTTCTTTTTCTCTGTAGAATTTTATTCATCTCGTTTTATTGTCAATCTTGTGATCTCTGGGACCTAGTCTATGTTCACCTGTTCTTTGTGTTTTTTTATCCATACTTTCTTACATCTAATATCANTGGCGTAGTCCTTCTGAATTTTTTCCTTGACTGATCATGATCATGATTGAAGCTTCTTTGTGGCTTGAACATGGATGGTATTCTTGAATATGTGTCTTCAATTGTTTTCTTAGATTCGGGTTGACCATTATTCCTTCCTTTGAGTACTTCTGCATAAATGTTTATGTTTTCTTCATTCTTATTTTCTAGCAACCTAGAGTGCTTCTCTTCATTCTCTATAACTGATGTGGATGTTTTTGTCTCTTCAACGTTCTTGTTGAGCTTGACGATTTTGCTTCTCAATGTGACAAATTCTTCTTCAATCTTCTCAACCTCTTTTTCTTTCTTCATTATCTGAGACTTCATGACTTCTTCTATTCTTTTCACTTCTTCAAGCTAAAACTTTAATGTGATTATTTCTTCTTCAAGTCCTTTATCTTCTTGACCAAACTCTGCCTCAAGTTGGTTTAGATCGTTAGTTCTTTTCCTAAAATGATCTGTCAATATCGTCTCTCTCATTTTTTCTTCTTCCTTCTGTGCTTCTATGTTGGCTTCCAAATAATGCTTTTGATATTCAATATTTTCTTCGATCTTTCTGGCTTCTTATAACTGAATTATTAAGTTCTTGATGACCTTTTGGGCTTCTTCAAAAATATGAACACTTTCCTTTTGTTTCATTAATTCTTTCTTGAGTGACTTGTTTTATTCTCTTAGTTCATCTAAAGCACTAATAAATTATGCTTCTTAATTGTCTTCCATTTCAATTAGTTTTTCTGTCTCATTTCCTTCATGGAATTATATTTCAAGATGTCTGTGTTTTTCACAATTAAAGAAATACAACATACCTTTGGTGATTATGTACTCTTCATATTATGAATCTGTTTGACATGGTGAACATAATTATTCATGATTTGTATCTACATCTTCTTTGTCATTTTATGAATCTACTATGGGTGAAGAATATATGTCATGTAACTTATCCCAAAGTTCTTTGGCTGATGAACATTTACCAACCTTTTCTCTTACCATATTAGGTAATCCTTCCCAGATGAAATCCATTTCTATTTTGTTATTCTTCTTCAATTCCTTCTTGGTTGCATACTTTTCCCTTTTTGAACTATTATATCTTGTAACAAATGATAGCCAAATATAATGTCCATGTTCCTGTAAAAATACTTTCGTCCTTCAGCTCCACATGCCATACTTAAACCATTCTAACCATTAAACATTGGTACTCCATTCTCAGAATAATCCATGATCTCCTTCCAGTGGTTAAATTGTTTTCTGAAGGAACCGACTCTGATACCAATTGTTGGATTACTGAGAGGAGGGGTGTTGGCCCTCGACCAAGTTTTTAGATCAGGTTTGACCACTTTCTGGACTTCAACGCAGTGATTGAAGATGGAGCACCCAGGCAAAGCTAAGATTGCAGATCTCACTTGTTTTGTGGGATTTGTGGACCTAACATGGGGTTCTTAGGGTTTTGTAACGGGTTATGGGATGTCGGCCCATAGGTTTACCCATGATTAGGCCTTTTTGTAAGCGAGTAAAAGTATAAATAATAATGTAATGTAGTGGTAGAGGAGGATGTAATTGGCTAAGTGCAAAAGGCAAGTAGTTTTGAGTTGCTATGTGCAAGAAAACATGTATGTAAGGCTCCGTAATTGATAGAGGAGTTGGCTCTGTGCCTTGACTTGATTTTGGGGAGGTGGATTTGGTGCCTAGTGCGTAGATCACCCATCCAGTGTGAATCTTGGCTCTATGGCTTGGTGCACAAGAGCAGACGAATGTAAGAGATGCAAACCTAATAAAGAAGAAGAAGCAATTGGTGGACGTAGCCCCACACTATGGTGAACCACATATATCATGCATTGATGGTTTTCTTTGTGCTATGATGTTTATGTTGTTAATCTTCTTAGTGCACTGATTGTTATATATGATAGATATATCTATGAATGCTTAGTGCTTTATTTATGTTGAATGTGCTAGATCCAACTTGTGATGTTAAGTGTGATGTGTATTTTGTCATAGTTGTTGTGCCAATCTATCCTTAGGGTTTGTCCTGCGATGTGAATGAAGTTGATAAGCTAATACATGTTATCTTCTAAGTACTTTTCAAAGTTTTATAATCACATATATGTGTCCCATATAGGTTATAGACACATGAGTCATGTAACTGCCCCTGCCTCTACCTCGAGTGAAACTTCGCCTGCTTCGCAGGTGTTGCCTAAAGGTCCGGTAGTTAGGGTTTTGTTGGTGCACTGTTGAAGCGTCGAACCCTGGATCTACCCCTATGCCAACAAATGGTTCGTTGTCGGGACCTGAAATTGTGATTGCTAGGAACTAAATTAAAGAAAAGAGAAGTTTTGTGCGTAGATCTGTTGTTCAAGTCCACATTATTCTACTTGACTTTTGAAGCTCTGTGCTAAGAAAGAAACCCAATCTGAGAAAAGAGGTAAG
This sequence comes from Picea glauca, assembly GCA_000966675.3. NCBI lineage: Eukaryota > Viridiplantae > Streptophyta > Pinopsida > Pinales > Pinaceae > Picea > Picea glauca. Next base: position 9,174 of record JZKD02S2024700.1, on the reverse strand, counting down.
ATCTTGAAAGAGGTAAAGATTTGTACTTTGATAAGAGTAAGATAAGTGGAAATTTTTGTTTCGAAAGCATGAACTTGAGAATGTTTAATAAATTATGTCCTAGTCTGAAAACTAGGGCGCAGTAGGAAGAAAGAGTTGATCTAAGTAAGGCTATTAGAAATGAAGAAAGATATGTTATTCCTATGCATAGAAAGAATTTTTGGAATAATAAGTGGATGCAGGAACCTAGAAAAAAAAATTGCAGATTGCAGGTCCAACACTGTGATCCTAGTGCGCAGTACAAGAGGAAGAGAGGATTAACCCTATGTTATAATTGCATAAGACTGGGACATCTTGCTAATAAATTCCCTGGTATAGGTCCTATTTGTCTTTGGTGTAAATTGTTGGTCATAAGGTTGAGGATTTCCTAAGGATGATTTATAAAGTTGAACAAATGAACATGAGTCAAGAGAATAAGAGCATGTTAGAAGATCAAAAATAGAAAGGATCAGAGAAAGTTCAGACTACATTASTACAGCTAAAAGAAGCAATGGATGATAATAAAGATGTCAGTTTACCARAGATCATGAAAGAAAAACATCGCATAAGTGCAAGAATAGGAGACTTCGACATAGACTGTGTCTTGGATGAGAAAACACCCGTGAATATTATGAAAGAAGGCACTTGGGAAATTTTGAGAAAGCCTACTATGGTACCTTCACTGGGAAGGATAGGCTTGTTTAAAGGAAATATGATAACCTTATGTGGAAGACTTACTAATGTACCTGTTATTATTCATGGAACATCGACGGAAGAGGAATTTGAAGTTATTAGGTTTATTGAGAATAGTTCCCCTTTCCCTCTTTTGTTAGGAAAGACTTGGATTGAGAAGGATCAGATTAGAAGGAAACCAGAAGAACAAGAGATAGAAAGGAAAAGCAAGAACTAAKGGATTTCATAGCTAGGAAAATATATATACTGGTAGAAGAATGAAAAGTTAAGTCGAAGCAGYAGAAGGCAAGAGAATTAGTTGTCAAGGTTGAAAGAACGCAAGAAGGTTTCAAGACCCTATCCATGCAAGAAGAAAGTAAATCCAACCAAGAATTGGTAAGGGAAAGGATATTAAATTTGAATCCATTAGAAGTACATCAACACTGCGAAGTCACTACAATAGGAGAAACTAAGAATAAGAATGGAAAGAGGAATCCAGAAATAGTTAGAGAGACTCATATCATAGAAAAGAAGGCAAGGAAGCTTAGTAAGAAGAAAGTCGGGTTGGAAAATCTACAGGGAGTTACAGAGAAGACTTTGTAGGAGGTAAGTTTACAGGATTTGAACCTCGTCGGAATAGCAGAACCACGTAGAATGGGAATTCACCTCGGTGAAGCTATATGACCATTGGAGGCACCCCGACCATTAGAACGATGCTCTGAAATGGCTAGGAAATGCATTTATGGGTGAATAGACCACCTTTGGGACATTGAGACCGTACCATAATGAAAGATTCGAGTTAATGGAAGCATTCTTGCCCATTCAAAGAATATGTTACGACGTTCGCTTATTTAACCCGTCTGACGCTGCACCGGGACCACTTTTCGCCATCCGTGATTAATGTTGCTGACAGAGAAATGATTGTGTGTCGAGTTGTCATTTCAGAACCTAGACATCGCCATCCTCTTGTTTACCCCATCTGTCCATTCCCCTACCCTGACTTATCCGTTTAAAAGCAAGAATGTCAAGTGAACAGAATGAGTTAGAGAAGTCCGTCGAAGAGGTCCTTAAGAAGTTCATGGATGACATAGCTATTTCTGAGGGTGTGCAGGCATCGTCGACTAGGGGACTGCAAGATTCCCCTTCGACTGAATGACAGTCAGGCCATACTAACCCTGGGACTGAGAAGCAAAGTAAGCATCGCGACGATCTAGCTAATGCGAAGCAGATTCCGTCGATATTACCTGATTCTATCCTGCCTTTGGCTAGCGCGGTCAACCACGACAGCATCCTGTAGGGACTACAAGTACACTTTGATCATCACGTACATCCTAAAGGGGATACACGTAGTTTGAAGCCAGTTGGGACAGATCCCATCCCTAAAGAACAATGACTTTAACCTTGGAGACAAAAAGAGATACACCATGCTCGCCCCTCATAGATACCTGATGAAGACAACTGGGAAGAATCCTCACATAGTCTCCCAGCCTTGGATTAAGGAGTTGATGCAATCCACGATATTGAATCTCATGAAGATCCCTCATTTTGGCCGACATCAAGAGTTTAACTGATCCAGGGGATCAAATTTTGCTCAAAAATTCAAAGTGTTCGGAATCACTTCAAATAGAATGAGAGCGTAGGCCACGTCGTTATGAACCCAATGTAACTTGTTTGGCTTCAAAAAGACGTCGGGAGCAAGAGATATCGCGTTCTATTCAAAATGACAAACATGCAAAAAAAAAGGGGTGTTGACTGTACAATCCGTAAGGACGCTGACGTGGCAGGTCATACGACACGTGGCAGGTAGTTATTTGGATAATTGGCATGTGACATGGCATGTTTGCAGCGAACGGGATGATGACACGTGGCCCAATCAATGGTCGCCATGTGTCATGTATCTATTGGTTTAAAATTATGTCGTTGGCCGGAGTCGACCCCGCGACCTCCGAGCAAGGGGGGAGAGACTTGGGAAGAGCCGCCAACCGGCGCGCCACTGGTTGTTCCTTGTTATATATATGGCAAATTATTTATAAATGTTTGCATATGTGTATAGTTGGGGCACGACCGAGTTGGGGCTTAGCCCTAGCCCTTGGTCGCACATTGTATTAACATATGACCCAATGTTATACCATTCGGTGCGCATGCGCGGTTTTGTTTTGTTTTGGTTCCAACGGTTATAAAAACAACCCGTCATTTGTCCTTTGACCATTGGCTTGTGGAACGGGAGCTTATGTTTATACTTGCGCGCGGTCACATGGGTCATACGACCTTGCCCTTGACGATTAGGGGCTAGGTGCACCCGTAACTGTCCTACAGTTTGCACGGTTCGTGCAGTTGCATCTACTGCTAAGTTTTTACGCTTAAATATGCATGTGGGCTAGGTTGAGCAAACAAGGATGTGTTTTGTAGATGCACAGACAACAAGTTTGAAGGGGAGACTTCCAGGAAGCCTATCTTCTTCAATTTTTGGCCAAACGAGGTGCCGAAAAAGCCCAGCTAGGGGTTTTTGGACATTCTGAAGCCATTGGAGCACTCTATTTGGAATTTTGAGCATTTTAAAGCACATTTTTTAGAACTTTGAGCAAATAATACAAATGATCCATTGGAAGCTAGACCAGGAGATGTAGCCCAAGAGAAGGGTGAACTCCTTTATCATTTGTTGTGTTATGTGTTTTCTGTTCATTGTTTTTGTTGCTATTTATATGCATATTGAATGAGTAAATCCTATTAAAGTTGTGTTGCAAAGTTGATCCATTTNCAAAGCCAAGTGGATTGAGGTTGGAAAGGTGAGGGAGCTATACCCTCATCTTCATATAGACTGAAAATAGTCTTTTGGAGGTCCAAAAGATTTCCAATGGGGAGGTGTGATCCAGGGGATCAAATTTTGCTAAAAAATTCAAAGTGTTCGGAATCGCTTCAAATCGAATGAGAGTGTAGGCCTCGTTGTTACAAACCCAATGCAACTCGTTTGGGTTCAAACGGACATCGGGAGTGAGAGATATAGTGTTCTGTTCAAAATGACAAAGAGGCAAAAAAAAAGGGGTGTTGATTGTACAGTTCGTACGGACGTTGACGTAGCAGGCCGTACGACACATGGCAGGTAGTTATTTGGATAGTTGGCATGTGACATGGCATGTTTGTAGCGAACGGGATGATGACACGTGGGTCAATGAATGGCCGCCACATGTCATATATCTATTGGATTAAAATTATGTCGTTGGTCGGAGTCGACCCTGCGACCTTCGAGCAGGGGGGAGAGACTTGGGAAGAGCCACCAACTAGCGTGCCACTAGTTGTTCCTTGTTATATATATGGAAAATTATTTATAAATGTTTGCATATGTGTATAGTTGGGGCGCGACCGGGCTGGGGCTTAGCCCCAGCCCTTAGTCGCACATTGTATTAACGTATGACCCAATGCTATACCATTCGGAATGCGTGCACGGTTGTGTTTTGTTTTGGTTCCAACAATTATACAAACGACCCGCCATTTGTCCTTTGACCATTGGATTGTGGAACGAAAGCCTATGTTTATACTTGTGCATGGTCACATGGGTCATACGACCTTGCCCTTGACAGTTAGGGGCTAGGTGCGCCCATAACTGTCCTACAGTTTGCACAGTTCATGCGGTTGCATCCGGTGCTAAGTTTTTACGCTTAAATATGCGTGTGGGCTAGGTTGAGCAAACAAGGGTGTGTTTTGTAGATGCAGAGACAACAAGTTTAAAGGGGAAACTTCCAGGAAGCCTATCTTCTTCGATTTTTGGCCAAATGAGGTGACGAAAAAGCCCAGTTAGGGGTTTTTGGACGTTCTGAAGCCATTGGAGCAGTCTATTTGGCATTTTGAGCATTGTAAAGCAAATTTTTGAGAACTTTGAGAAAATAATACAAATGATCCATTGGAAGTTGGACCAGGAGATGTAGCCCAAGAGAGGGGTGAACTCCTTTATCATTTGTTGTGTTATGTGTTTTCTGTNGTAAATCCTATTAAAGTTGTGTTGCAAAGTTGATCCATTTGCATTTTAACACATAAAATTTAACTTGCAAATATTTTCAAGAATACAAGTCTTCTTCATTTTTAGATCATTAACACTTGCGTTAAACCCCTTTTGTCGTGATATCATGGTGGATACATGTGGCTTGACACGTGAATTACTGTGGATCTGACGTTGATCCACCTGATCATAGGATTGAGCATGTAGGGACTCGACCCTCAACAGTTCTATCCAGGAAAGACCTCAGATCGCTCCTTGACACAACACATTAAGGAGGCATACAACGAAGTTGAGAAGGGAAAGCGAGGCTACAAGGTAGCCTCTATCCAGGATGGCGCAGTGCACCTCACTTGCTAGCTCATAGCTGGCAAGCTCGTCAGAAAGAACCACCCCACATAGGTCACCAGGTTCGTGGTGGACCTCGCAGGGAAATGCATGGAGGGGATGCAGATGAATTGGGTGAGCTACCGCATCAACGATCTTGAGAAAGACTATCACGAAGCGCAGGATCAAGGATAGGAGTTCTACTTCAGTTTGATACTTGTGTTGATTGCATTTGTCGCCTGGAAAATGTCAGAAGGAGCTACCTTCTCGGAGATTGAACCTTTGGAGTCATTGGCCACGAAGTTCTCAACCTTATGGTATACAAATGACATGTCGAAGCAATGGCAGTCGAATGCAGTGTTCCATGCCTACTATCAACAACTGAAGTTTTCCATTGAGTTGTTCCCACGCATGACACTGTGCACATTGCACCAATATAGACCACTAGCTAAGTTCTGCGCAGATCCACACTTTATTTATATCACTGCATGCAGGTATGTGAGCAAGGAAGAATTACATTCCTATTACAAGCTGACCGACGAAGACATGGAGAAGATCACCAAGCAGTACTCGAAGGAGTTTTGTGTACCAGTTGATGATGTCAAACTCTCCAAACCTGACATCATAGGAAGTCCCTTGGTCACCCAGTTTGAACATGCAGGACAGTTTATCTAGATGGATATCGGTGGCCACCCACCTTTTCCAACTGACTTAAAACAATTTTTTGACAATTTTGGCAATTTACTATTTTTAGCAATTTTAACTTTCGGGGCCATTTTGAGGGCCTAAATGAAGGTTTTTCAGTATCGAGCTCCTCAATGATGTCCAAAGGAATAATTGAGCCCCCCAAATTAATCTCATCATGATACCTTTCCAATGGGCTATCACACGCCTAAAATGGATATCGTATGCAAAAGTTACGACCGCGGGAAGTTGATGTACTAACTTACCTAAACGAGGCCCACATGACTTTTGGCGCTTCATCTCCTAGGGTTAGGTTTTTAGATGTCTAGGGTTTTGGACATTCTTTCTTATTGTAAAAATTCCTTCAGAGCCTCATTGTAACGTTCTTCTTGCAAATGCGCATTGTCGTCACATCTCTCCTCAGAGATAAGCCACCACCATTCCAGCAAGCTTGTTTCCGCTGCATTTTACAGTTTCATCTTATTTCGTTATTGAATAGTAAACCATTTTTACTGTATCTCTGTTATTTTGTGTTAAGCACCTGTTAATAATCTGTATTCATTTCATTCTTCTCATAAAATCTNGACACGTGAATTACTGTGGATCTGACGTTGATCCACCTGATCATAGGATTGAGCATGTAGGGACTCGACCCTCAACAGTTCTATCCAGGAAAGACCTCAGATCGCTCCTTGACACAACACATTAAGGAGGCATACAACGAAGTTGAGAAGGGAAAGCGAGGCTACAAGGTAGCCTCTATCCAGGATGGCGCAGTGCACCTCACTTGCTAGCTCATAGCTGGCAAGCTCGTCAGAAAGAACCACCCCACATAGGTCACCAGGTTCGTGGTGGACCTCGCAGGGAAATGCATGGAGGGGATGCAGATGAATTGGGTGAGCTATCGCATCAACGATCTTGAGAAAGACTATCACGAAGCGCAGGATCAAGGATACGAGTTCCACTTCAGTTTAATACTTGTGTTGATTGCATTTGTCACCTGGAAAATGTCAGAAGGAGCTACCTTCTCGGAGATTGAACCTTTGGAGTCATTGGCCACGAAGTTCTCGACCTTATGGTATACAAATGACATGTCGAAGCAATGGCAGTCGAATGCAGTGTTCCATGCCTACTATCAACAACTGAAGTTTTCCATTGAGTCGTTCCCACGCATGACGCTGTGCACATTGCACCAATATAGACCACTAGCTAAGTTCTGCGCAGATCCACACTTTATTTATATCACTGCATGCAGGTATGTGAGCAAGGAAGAATTACATTCCTATTACAAGCTGACCGACGAAGACATGGAGAAGATCACCAAGCAGTACTCGAAGGAGTTTTGTGTACCAGTTGATGATGTCAAACTCTCCAAACCTGACATCATAGGAAGTCCCTTGGTCACCCAGTTTGAACATGCAGGACAGTTTATCTAGATGGATATCGGTGGCCACCCACCTTTTCCAACTGACTTAAAACAATTTTTTGACAATTTTGGCAATTTACTATTTTTAGCAATTTTAACTTTCGGGGCCATTTTGAGGGCCTAAATGAAGGTTTTTCAGTATCGAGCTCCTCAATGATGTCCAAAGGAATAATTGAGCCCCCCAAATTAATCTCATCATGATACCTTTCCAATGGGCTATCACACGCCTAAAATGGATATCGTATGCAAAAGTTACGACCGCGGGAAGTTGATGTACTAACTTACCTAAACGAGGCCCACATGACTTTTGGCGCTTCATCTCCTAGGGTTAGGTTTTTAGATGTCTAGGGTTTTGGACATTCTTTCTTATTGTAAAAATTCCTTCAGAGCCTCATTGTAACGTTCTTCTTGCAAATGCGCATTGTCGTCACATCTCTCCTCAGAGATAAGCCACCACCATTCCAGCAAGCTTGTTTCCGCTGCATTTTACAGTTTCATCTTATTTCGTTATTGAATAGTAAACCATTTTTACTGTATCTCTGTTATTTTGTGTTAAGCACCTGTTAATAATCTGTATTCATTTCATTCTTCTCATAAAATCTNCGAATTATTGTGGATCTGACGTTGATCCACCTGATCATAGGATTGAGCATGTAGGGACCCGACCCTCAACAGTTCTACCCTGGAAATACCTCAGATCACTCCCTGACACAACGCATTAAGGAGGCATACAACGAAGTTGATAAGGGAAAGTGAGGCTACAAGGTAGCCTCTATCTAGGATGGCGCAGTGCACCTCGCTTGCTAGCTCATAGCTGGCAAGCTCGTCAGAAAGAACTTCCCCACACGGGTCACCGGGTTCGTGGTGGACCTCGCAGGGAAATGCGTGGAGGGGATGCAGATGAATTGGGTGAGCCACCTCATCAACGATCTTGAGAAAGACTATCACGAAGCGCAGGATCAAGGATAGGAGTTCCACTTCAGTTTGATACTTGTGTTGATTGCATTTGTCGCCTGGAAAATGTCGGAAGGAGCTACCTTCCTAGAGATTGAACCTTTGGAGTCATTGGCCGCGAAGTTCTCAACCTTATGGTATAAAAATGACATGTCGAAGCAATGGCAGTCGAATGCAGTGTTCCATGCCTACTATCAGCAATTGAAGTTTTCCATTGAGTCGTTCCCACACATGACACTGTGCACATTGCACCAATATAGACCACTAGCTAAGTTCTGCGCAGATCCACACTTTATTTATATCACTGCACGCAGGGATGAGAGTAAGGAAGAATTACATTCCTATTACAAGCTGACCGATAAAGACATGGAGAAGATCACCAAGCAGTACTCGAAGGCGTTTTGTGTACCAGTTGATGATGTCAAACTCTCTAACCCTGACATCATAGGAAGTCCCTTGGTCACCCAGTTTGAACATGCAGGACAGTTTATCTAGATGGATATCGGTGGCGACCCACCTTTTCCAACTGGCTCAAAACAGTTTTCTGACAATTTTGGCAATTTACTATTTTTAGCAGTTTTAACTTCCGGGGCCATTTTGAGGGCCTAAATGAAGGTTTTTAGGTATTGAGCTCCTCAATGATGTCCAAAGGAATAATTGAGCCCCCCAAATTAATCTCATCACGATACCTTTCCAACGGGCTATCACACGCCTAAAACGGAGATCGTATGCAAAAGTTACGACCCCGAGAAGTTGATGTACTAACTTACCCAAACGGGGCCCACGTGACTTTTGGCGCTTCATCTCCTAGGGTTAGGTTTTTAGATGTCTAGGGTTTTGGGCATTATTTATTATTGTAAAAATTGCTTCAGAGCCTCATTGTAACGTTTTTCTTGCAAATGCGTGTTGTCGTCACATCTCTCCTCAGAGATAAGCCACCACCATTCCAGCAAGCTTGTTTCCGCTGCATTTTACAGTTTCAGCTTATTTCGTTATTGAATAGTAAACCAGTTTTATTGTATCTCTGTTATTTTGTGTTAAGCACCTGTTAATAATCTGTATTCATTTCATTCTGCTCATAAAATCTGGATCAGTGGTATCA
>JZKD02S2024689.1:33258-56762 GCA_000966675.3 Picea glauca | reverse complement strand
GATTTGGAAGCTTCCAAGACACTCTTATGTGGCCTCCAATACTCAAATTCGAATTCCCTTCAAAATATGGAAGGAGATTTGGATAAAGGTCAAAGAGGATATGTGTCTCATCATTAGCTATTTGGTTGTAACTATATGTAATTTTTATGGATCTAGGGATAGAATAGTGGATCTCCATTAATGGGGTAGCTTCTTATGTTCTTGTATAAATAGGAGAGCCTTCTCCTTTCAAAATATGTGTGTGAAGTTTGGGAAATGATCATGTTTTGAATTGATAGGTTGATTCTTGAGGTTAGTAGAGAGGAGATCTTATATTGGAATGAAGATGTAATCATATTCTTTTGAATACAAGACATGCTTCCATTTTGATCTCTATCTTGTGTTAAGATTATGGTGTACTCACTGAAGGATGGAAGGCCCCCATGCACTGATGCCAGTACACCTATGTGTTGTATATAGTAGGTAAAATTTGTCATTTGTATATTCATGTTATTTTATCTTTATGTTCTTTGCTTTAGTAGTTTAGGATAGACAACTTCAAGTCCTCACACATATTTTGTTGTGCCTCTAAGCTTATGAGCTCTTGGCTGACATTAAATTGTTGAGAAATTTACATGACATAGATTGCACTCAACAGTAGCCTCCTTTCGGTTGGTTTCATAGGACTCAAGGAGTTGGAGCTTCCTTCAGATTGGAGCCTGTAAACTAAGGGGTTGGAACCTCCTTCTAGTTGTAGCTGGTAAATCAAGGAGTTGTAGATTCCTTAATGTTGGAGCCTGTAAATAGGGGGTTGGAGCCTCCTTCCAATTGGAGCTAGATAATTTGAAAGTTGGTACTTCCTATGAATGTTATCTTGACACATAAGAAAATCATTCTGTGATTTTCTCCCATTTAGGTTTCCACATAAATTCCAATGTACTATGTTTCTATGATTATTTATTATACATTGGTGATTTATACTACTGATATATTGGATTCTATTAATAAATTTTTGAACACTACTAATATAAAGTTAAAGATTATATACCGTGGTAAAAAGTGATAAAGTGGTTATACTAATTCACCCCCTTAGTATTCCAACACTAAGGCGTGGGCTTCCTTAAACTTAATAGACATCAGAGAGAATATATCCTTAAAACTTCAGAAATAAAAACCGCATTAACCAACTTCAAAGACCGCGAATGCTCAACACCTGGCAGCTCTTCTAACTCGGAGCACCCAGAAAGGCCAGGTTTTGAAGCTTAGTCAGCTGCGCCAACTACGACATCCACGTGTGTGCAAATCCTCCAAAGATACCAATGTTTCCATACTTGCCAGCTCCTGTAGTTCTCTGCTGTCGTAAATGGAAACTGTTTGAAGTGTTGTTGTGACAACGACCGATTACCAGACGTTGAAGGTTGGGGAAAACAGCTTTAGAAGAGGATGCCTTGGAAGCGTCCAGTTTACTCAACACTCCCTGCCCTCTCGAATAGCATCGTTTATCTGACACCAATTAGAGTCTCCCTTCTGCAATTCTTCCTTGTCCGGGAATACTTTCAGTCCACGTTCGGCTAGGCTGTGGTAAAGATGGCTGGCAAATGTTTTCTTAACGTCAGGGCCTCTGTGGTTGATGAACACGTCATACTGGTAGCAGTTTTTGCCTTCCGACGTGTAATGTCTCCAAGGCCGAGCCTTGTTGTAAATCATGTCTATGAAGTATTAATCTTGCATTATGAATTGTAATTATGTTTTATAGTTTGGTGAGCCAAGTTTATATAAGCTGGTGGGCTTATGTGTTATTAAGCCGGAGAGCCTAAGTGTTAAGGCCGAGAACTTTCTTTTGTATATGTAATCATGCAGAACATTAATAAAAATATAAACACTGCTGCGTGCAGACCGACTACGATGAATGAGTGATGGGGGACTAAGCTTCCACAGAGTGGGTAAGAGATTGGGGGCTGGAAGGTTGGAAAGAGAGGCTAAGTGTTAAGCCTAGGGGCTTAAGTCCTTGGGAATAATATTTTAATATTATTCCAAAAGCCATGTGAAATATATGTTTTTTCCAAAGTTCCTGGAGAGGAACGCATGCTGATGGAGTGCATGTAGCTTCATGGGTGACATGTGTCGACATGTTGATGGCACATGTAGTTAAAAAAACTGCAGAAGTCAGCCATGGGGGTGGTTCGGTCATTCAGTCATCCTCCGCCTGAGTTCACTGTGATGTTAGTCTGAACCCGTTTTGCCTCGGTGTCTACATTTGCTTACCTGCGCACCGTGAAGGAAACCCTCACGGGAAAATTGTTTGCTCTTGCATTTTTCCATTCTCCACCTGAGTCACTTTGCCATTCCCCATCCTTCATGAATTCTGTTTAGCTCTGTAATTGATCTCTACGTTGATTCCTGGTCACACACCTTGAAACTAGTGGCAAACTCGCGGACTGAGCCGTGTCTCCTGTGAAGTCTGAGCACCCTGTAAATGTCTGAACCGTGTTGTGTCTTAGTGTGGACTGTTGCCATTTTTGGATTACCATACCCAAATTCTTGTTGCTGCTGTCATCGTGAGTTAACCAAATTTCTATTGTTGTTGTGGTTATCCTCCCCGTGCGGGAATTGAGTCAGAAGGGGCTGAAGAACTGGGTTTTAAGGCCCTTATTTGAAGAGGCAGACTGTCAGGCCTGTGAGACTTTATTTCTAGGTGAAGGAGTTTGCTGGGAAGTGTTATTCTTCCAGAGAGAGTCCAGCACCAGCTACGGAGCTCTAAGATTTCCTGATCCGGCCTGTTGCTGAGACCTAGAGAGGGAGGTGAAGCAATGATGGACTGTTCTTGTGAAGGTGTATACTCCCGGGCGGAACAGGCATGTGGGGAATGAGAGTCCGTGAGTAGCAGGCGTAAGAAAGCATCCTGGGAAGAATCCTTCTGGTTATTCTATGTAGTTTTCCCTGTAACCTTAGCCTAGACCAAGATTCCTTGCTTTGGGTGGAGCTTAGTCCCAGCTCGGGGGTGACCCACTACTGAACATGATGAGTAGCGTGGTCTAAGGCTGGGAGGTTCGTGGAAGGCCTGCACATGGTTGTTAGAATTACCACGGTTTCAAAGATAAGTATCAACTTATGCTTAATATTATGTTTTGCATGCCTGTGATGCTTATATGTATCATGTATTGTGTTGTGCATATGAATTATTGTTAATGTCAGGGATTATTTATGTTAGTCGTAATCTTGTGCTTACTCTGAGTTAAATGTGTTTAATATGACTTAAATGCATGTTATTAATTAAGTATGAGAATGATGTTGTTCCACACAGTAGCATTTTCTCGACCAGTGGGATGACGACCGAAGGACGTTACAATATGGTATCAGAGCATAATTTCAATGCTGAGCCTGGATGGGCCGGATAAGTGGTCTTTGGACCAAGGTTTTGAGAAGAAATTGTGTCTGGAGGACTAATTTTAGACCTCAGATTGTTTCTGAGTGTCAACGGACTACTTGACCATGTTACAAAGCTCAGGAGGTGTAGCGGTATTATAAAACTGCAGCCGGTGTGGTATATGGCCACAGGGAGAGAGAGAACTCCACACCAGAAGTGTTGGATCAAGTAGATGAAAGTTCAGAAGGAGGGTACCAAGTCATTGGCTAGAAGTCCTTGAGAAGCATAGTTGGATGGTCAGAATTCTCTGTGGAGCGTAGGCCAAATTCTTGAACACTCCAAGTCCCGAATCGCGAAAGAGATTAACAATGGTAGAATCGGATGGTGGAGCGCTTCTAGGAAGAAGTACCAAAATCCCGTGAGCCATCGGATCCAACCAACTAGCGAGGAATTTAGGGCTGAAGAGCTTTGATAGGTGTAAGCATAGGAGAGATCTGGACCGTTAGATCCAAATCATCGAGGATCGTTGGATCTCATACAAGAACTCGTGTATCGAAATTCGGAGATTGAAGTGACAAGAGATTTAGAGTCACTGCATCGTGAAATCCCTGTTACTGAAAACCCGAAACCCCGAAACCCTGAAACGATCTACATCGTAGATCGTAGGAGAGTAACTTGACCATTGGATCAAGTAGATGAATAGACCGTAATTTCAGAATTTCGGAAAATGAAAGTTCGATATGTGTAGATGCATGAACTCTTGATGCCTGAAACTATGAAACGAAAAGTATAAGTAGTGGGGCCCCCTGACATTTCTGGGAGTGAGGTGGACCTTCTTAAGGACACCATGTGTCACTACCTTGGTGGGCGACAACTATGTTGTGGGCCCAGAGGGTAAGGAAATTGAATTTTCGAAAGTTGGGAGTTGGAGACGGAAGCGAGTGCGAGAACCTCCAGGGCCAAAACCTCGAAACCCAAAACCCCAAAGCTCTGAAATCCCAAAACCTGAAGTTTTGTTTGAAGAGCCTTGTAGCACCTAGCAATTTAGTGTTTGATCACGGCCTGTGGATGCATGGGTTGGGGACTAAGAAAACGGGGGCTATCGCCGAAAATTGCAGAGCCAAACAGAGCTCAGAAAATTCGTGGAATCAAAACGTTTTCTTATTCGCGTTGGTTTATGAATTTTGTAGTTTTATTAATGGTTTAAGGCCTGACAAAATTTAGTTGACTGCACGTTGTGTGTGCAGAGTTCAACGAGTGTCAGGACAACCACGAATCGACACCGAGTATAGAAATGGAAGAGGTGTGGATTGCCTCCAATTTAGAGAATGAAAGAGAAGGAAGGGATGTCAACTTGGGAGCCGAAGGATCAAACTCCTATGGGTATGGAAGAGAATTGGATAACGAAGAGCATGTGATGAAAATCATTGAAATATTACAGAAATATGTCCAGGCTCGCTGAGCCGATAGCCGAAAGCTCATGAGGGTTAGGGATCGACAGGGTGATTTCAACTTAAAGATGTTGAAGAACCTGGAAAGAATAGAAAGAAAATTGGAAAAGGAGAGTGACACAAGCAAAATAGGGAGTCGTAGGACCCCTGAGAGAAGAAGAAGATCGAGGAGTGGTAGAAGACATCGTCGTCGCTCCCCAAAGAATTCCGATAAGGAAGCACACAATAGTTCAAGCCCATCCCCTACTAGAAAACACCGAAGATCTGGAGTGGATGAATTGAAAGGGGAGATGAACAAGATTAAGCCTCGTATGTTTGATGGAGAACATAAGAAGGAGGAAGATATCAAAACGTGGTTGCTTGACATGAGGAAATATTTCTAACTGTAGAATTATTCCTCTCATGCAGAAGGAAGAATTGCGATGTATCAACTAAAAGGAAAAGCATCCATGTGGTGGGATCAGCTTGTGCAGGTGCAACATGTTAGAGAGAAAGATATCACATGGAAGGAATTCAAGAGGTATTTTGAGAGGAAATACCTGACTAAAAGATACTATGACAGAAAGATGAAGGAGTACTTCGAACTCAAGCTGGGTAGCATGACCATTGATGAATACGAATGAAGGTTTTTGGAATTACTGAAGTATGTTACATTCATCAAAGATGAGGCTGTCAAGATTTAGAGGTATCTGAGTGGACTGCCACCTCCCATTAGTGACAAGATTCAATATGATGACCCAAATACTATGGAAGAAATGATAAGAAGAGGGAAGTGCTTATATGAGTAGAAAAGAGAAAAGCCTACCTTTCGGAAGGCTTGGGACGACCAGAAGAAGTTTAAGAAAGAACAGAGGCATAAGGGAAACAAACCTCCCTTTTTCAGAAATAGTCCTCAAGGACATCCATCGTTTAGAGATCCGAGAATGGCTGAAGTGGGGGAACAAAGGCCGAGACAGACACCCATTCAGTGTTGGGGCTGTAAAGAGAACCACAAGTACAGAGATTGTCCCCATAAAAATGGCAAAGCAAGAGATGCCCATAATGTTCAACAAGCTGAAACAGTGGAGGACATGGGCAGTAGAATGCCAAGGATCTATGTGGCCTTGGAAAACAAGCAAGTTGAATTTCAAATGCACATGATTGAAGTGGAAGGTATGATTAACAACCAACCATTTATTATTTTAATTGATTCAGGGGCTAGCCATATTTATGTAGACCTTAGATTGGTGGAAAGTTTGCATTTATCAAGAAGCAAACATGAAAAGTCTTGGTTAGTGCAGTTGGCTACAGAAACCAAGAGGAAAGTCACTGAGTTGGTTAAGTCTTGTTCGATGGACATGAAGGGATTGAGAATGAAGGCTGAATTGAATATTCTGCCTTTAGGATTTTATGACTGTTTAATTGGGATGGATTGGTTGGACCAGCACCATGCCCTCCTGGACTGTCGTAACAAGGAATTTACATGCCTGGATGAGGAGGGGAATCGGAAAATAGTCCAAGGAATTCCCAAAGTTGTGGTTGTTAGAGAAATCTCAGCAATGCAGTTGAAAAAGTGCTACATGAAAGGCTGTCAATTGTTTGCAGCCCGTGTGGAGGAAGCATCCAGAGATGAAGTCTCAAAGATTGGAGACCATGCAGTACTAACAGAGTTTGAAGACATATTTCAGGAGGTACCCAGACTACCTCCGAAGAGAGATATCGATTTCTCTATAAATTTGATGCCTGGAGCAGCTCCAGTGTCGAAAGCTCCTTATAGAATGAGTACGCCAGAGCTGAAAGAGTTGCAATTGTATCTTGAAGAGATTGTAAAGAATGGGTACATTCACCCAAGCGTGTCACCTTGGGGTGCCCCGGTCCTGTTCGTGAAGAAGAAGGACGAGACGTTGAGGCTGTGCATTGATTTCAGACAGTTGAACAAAGTAACTGTCAAGAACAAGTATCCTCTATCAAGGATCGATGATCTTTTCGATCAGTTGAAAGGTGCAAAAATATTTTCGAAGATAGATCTCAGATCAGGATATCACCCGGTAAGAATAAAGGATGAAGACATCAGCAAGACCGCCTTTAGAACAAACTATGGTCATTATGAGTTCACAGTGTTACCGTTTGGGCTGTCGAACGCACTTGCTGTTTTTATGTGCTTGATGAATGGTGTATTCAGGGACTATATAGACAAGTTTGTCATAGTTTTCCTGGATGACATTTTGGTGTATTCCAAGTCAGAGGAAGAGCATGAACAACACCTGAGGATGGTGTTGCAAGTGTTGAGAGAACACCAGCTATATGCCAAGTTGAGAAAATGATCGCTTTATCAAAGGCAGATCCATTACTTGGGGCACATTATTTCAGAAGAAGGGATCGTTGTGGATCCTGAGAAGGTTGAGGCCATCAGAGAATGGTCAGCGCCAAGGAATGTGAAGGAAGTTAGATCTTTTATGGGTCTAGCTGGCTATTACATAAGGTTTATTGCAGGGTTCTCAAAGATAGCTCACCCTATCACTTCCTTGCAAAGGAAGGAGGAAAAGTTTCAGTGGACTAAAGAGTGTGAGAAAAGTTTCCAACGATTGAAGCAGCTATTAACCAGTGCTCCAGTCTTGAGGATTGTAGATCCAAATGTGGATTTCATGGTGTGCACAGATGTGTGTAAAGAAGGGTTGGGAGGAGTTCTCAGTCAGAATGGATTTGTAATCTGTTATGAGTCCAGGAAGATGAAAGAACACGAAAAGAATTATGCCACTAATGATTTGGAGTTGGCAGCAATCATTCACGCTC
Organism: Picea glauca; assembly: GCA_000966675.3. Taxonomy (NCBI): domain Eukaryota; kingdom Viridiplantae; phylum Streptophyta; class Pinopsida; order Pinales; family Pinaceae; genus Picea; species Picea glauca. The sequence continues at coordinate 49,193 of JZKD02S2024689.1, read as the reverse complement.
TGAGGAAATGGAGGCATTACCTCATGGGAAGGAGGTTTGAACTCATAACAGACCGTAACAGTCTGAAATAATTGTTTGATCAGCCAACCTTAAACGCTAGACAAAGTAGGTGGCTGTAATTTCTGTGTGAGTACGACTTTGAGATCAAGCATATCAAAGGAAAGGAGAATAAAGTGGTTGATGCACTCAGTAGGAGGGTGCATGAATTACATGCTATAGCCATTAGCATGTATCGGACTGATATTAAAAGTAGAATTTTGGAGGTTGCAAATGTAGATCTGCAGTACACAGAATTGGTAGCCAAGCTACAGTAGGGTAAGATGCCACAGAAGATGGAAATTTATAAATTGGAAACCGATGGAATACTGTTGTACAAGAAAAAAAAAAATTGTACCTAATGTCCAGTGCTTGAAATAGATGATTTTGCAGGAGATGCGTAATGTGCCTTATGCAGGGCACCCTGGATATCAGAAAATAGTAGCAACGGTAAAGAGCCATTACTTTTGGCCGGGTATGAAGAGAGAGATCGCTGAATACATCGCCAGATGTATGAAGTGCCAGAAAGTTAAAGCTGAGCATAGGCACCCAGCAGGGTTGCTGCAACCTTTACCCATTCATGAGTGGAGGTGGGAAGTAGTGACAATGGATTTTATTACAAGATTGCCTAGAACAAACAAGCTGCATGATTCGATCATGGTGGTGGTGGACAATCTTACAAAAGATGCCCATTTTATTCTATTGAAAACTACTCACAAGGCAGCAGATGTTGCTGATATTTTCATAAAGGAAGTGGCACAATTGCACAGAATTCCTAAAACGATTGTGTCTAACAGAGACCCGAAATTCACCTCGAATTTCTAGAAATCATTGTTCAAAGGATTTAGAACGAATCTGAACTTTAGTACAGCTTATCATCCTGAGTCCGATGGACAGACAAAGAGGGTGAACAGAGTAATAGAAGACATACTGAGAATGTATGTGATGGTCAAGATGGGAAGACTACCTGCACTTGGTAGAATTTGCCTACAACAATGGGTATCATGCATCATTGAAGATGAGCCCATTTGAAGCACTTTATGGAAGAAAGTGCAATACTCCAGTGAGCTGGGATAATCCACATGATAGAGCAGTAGTTGGGCCAGAGTTGCTCAAGGAGATGGAGGACCAAATGATAAAAATTAAGCAGAATTTGAAAGTTGCCCAGGACAGGCAGAAAATTTATGCTGATAAAAACAGAACCCATAGAGAGTTCAAAGTGGGTTATCATGTTTTCCTGAAAGTGAAAGCTAACAGGAGTTCCCTGAAGATGGGAAGTTGCACCAAGTTGGCAGCCAGATTTTGTGGTCCATTTGAAATCCTAGAAAGGATTGGGCCAGTTGCATATATGCTTGCATTACTTGCATCCATGACTGTACATAATGTGTTTTATATTTCATTGCTTAAGAAATATATACCAGATGCTAATCATGTTATTGATTGTAATGTGATTCATGTGGAACAAGAAGGTGTCCTGCAAGTGCATCCAGTGCGCATATTGGATAGGAAAAACAAACAGCTTCGGAATCGAGCTATAGGGCTTGTAAAGGTCTAGTGGACCTGGTATGGTCCTGAGGATGCGACATGGGAGCATGAATATGTTACGCAGGCAGAGTACCCACATCTTTTTGAAAATTTTGAAAAGATTGCAGATGCAGTGTAAAGTTGCATTGAGGACAGTGCAAAAATAAGGGGAGGGGATTGTAATGTCCCCAAGGTCGAGCCCTATTGTAAATCATGTCTATGAAGTATAAATCTTGCATTATGAATTGTAATTATGTTTTATAGGCTGGTAATCCAAGTTTATATAAGTTGGTGGGCTTATGTATTAGGCCGGAGAGCCTAAGTGTTAAGGTCAGGAGCCTGCTTTTGTATATGTAATCATGCAGAACATTAATAAAAATATAAACACCACTGCGTGCAGACTGACCATGATGAATGAGTGATGGGGGGCTAAGCTTCCACAGAGTGGGTAAGGGATTGGGGGTTGGAAGGTTGGAAAGAGAGGCTAAGTGTTAAGCCTAGGGGCTTAAGTCCTTAGGAATAATATTTTAATATTATTCCAAAAGCCATGTGAAATATATGTTTTGTCCAAAGTTCCTAGAGAGGAACGCATGCTGATGGAGTGCATATAGCTTCATGGGTGACATGTGTCGACCCAGGCTCATGCATTTAAAAAACTGTAGAAGTCAGCCGTGGGGGTGGTTCGGTCATTCGATCATCCTCCGCCTGAGTTCACCGTGATGCCAGTCTGAACTTGTTTTGCCTCGGCGTTTGCATTTTCTTACCCGTGCACCGTGAAGGAAACCCTCACGGGAAAATTGTTTTCTCTTGCATTTTTCCATTCTCCGCCTGAGTCGCTTTTCCATTCCCCATCCTTCGTGAATTCTGTTTAGCTCTGCGATTGACCTCTTCGTTGATTCCTGGTCACGTACCCTGAAACTAGTGGCAAACTCGCAGACCGAGCCATGTCTTCTGTGAAGTCCGAGCACCCTGTAAATGTCTGAACCATACTGTGTCTTAGTGTGGATTGTTGTTGTTTTTGGATGTCCATACCCAAATTCCTGTTGCTGCTGTCACCGTGAGTTAACCAAATTGCTATTGTTGTTGTGGTTATCCTCCCCATGCGGGAATTGAGTCGAAAGGGGTTGAAGAACCGGGTTTTAAGGGCCTTAGTTGAAGAGGCAGTCTGTCAGGCCTGTGAGAAGCTATTTCCAGGTGAAGGAGTCTGCTGGGAAGTGGTATTCTTCCAGAGAGATTCCAACACCAGCTATGGAGCTCTAAGACTTCTTGATCCTGCCTATTGTCGAGACCTAGAGAGGGAGGTGAAACACTGATGGACTATGCTTTTGAAGGTGTATACTCTTGGGTGGAACAGGCATGTGGGGAATGAGAGTCCGAGAGTAGTGGGTGTAAGAAGGCATCCTGGGAAGAATCCTTCCGGTTATTCTGTGTATGTTTCCCTGTAACCTCAACCTAGATTAGGATTCCTTACCTTGGGTGGAGCTTAGTCCTAGCTCGGGGGTGACCCACTACTGAACATGATGAGTAGAGTGGTCTAAGGCTGGGAGGTTCATGGAAGGCCTGCACGTGGTTGGTGGAATTACCACGGTTTCAAAGATAAGTATCAGCTTATGCTTAATATTATGTTTTGCATGCCTGTGATGCTTATATCTATCATGTATTCTGTTGTGCATATGAATTATTGTTAATGCCAAGGATTATTTATGTTAGCCGTAATCTTGTGCTTACTCTGAGTTAAATGTGTTTAATATGACTTAAATGCATGTTATTAATTAAGTATGAGAATGATGTTGTTCCACACAATAGCATTTTCCCGACCAATGGGATGACGACCGGGGGACGTTACACGATGAAGAGGTGGAGATGGAGGCGGAGGCCAATTTGGAGGAATATGCCATCAAACGAAGAAAAAAAAGGAAGAAAGTGCAGTCAATTACCTTAATATTTTCACCTGGTTGTTGAACTCACAAGGGAAAAGTGGCTACTAGTTGTTTCCAAGTTACCACCGGGCTCTGGCACTTTGTGTCTCTCTATTTCTCAATACTGGCCAATGGAGTAAACAAAACTGCAATGGAATGAGCTGCCAATGGGGTAAAAAAACTGCAATGGAATGAGCTACCAATGGGGTAAACAAAACTGCAATGGAATGACATCAGATTCATTTACATTGCTTATATAATGACTGAAACATAGTGCCCTTGTATATTATTGTTTATTTTATTATTAGGTATATTGAATTAAAAACCGGGTAGTGTTTTAGTGTGGGCAAGAGTCTCTAGCAGTTTCTTTATGGGTACCTGCATTTACTGATTGGTTTAGCCACCTACAACCCCACACCACGTGTTTAGTGTAGACAATTCCATGTCGCATTTTCTTTTGGTTGTACTCCATTCTTTTCTTTTGATGTACCCTTTGCCACCTAAATTACGATAATGCAAAGCCACCGGCATGTGACTGAGACTGAGACATAAAGATGATTGGTGTGACAAAAGTAAATATTCGATTTACTTTAACAAAACTACAATTCAATGACATGGGAATGCAATAACACTTGATTAATTATAAATCGAAACATACTACCTTGGTTTATTATTGTTTAACATTAGATTAAATTGAATTAAAAACCAATAAGAATTTTAGTGAGTAAAGAAATGGAAGCTAGAAGTGCGTGGCAATTTCTTCGTGCGTGCAAGAGTTATTTTGATGGGTTTAACCATCAACCACATATTATGTACCACGACCCCACATCACTCGTTTAGTCTATTCTATTTATATGAAAGGAAATTCCATTTAATTAAAAATAGATGATAATTCATTGAGGTCCACTTGCCATTGACCACGTGACTCCATTTCATTAAAAAGAGATTGTAAGGTCTTCGGCTAGGTGGGCGCAGAGACCCTCACCGAATTTCTCAAGGAGATGGAGCTTGGGGTTTCTCTGGCACCAAATTTGGGCAACTGATCGCCTTGGGTGGGTGAACACACCAAGGGGATTGTCTAAGTATGAAGCAACCAAGAGATTGTGGTGCACTGACATGAGGGGTGCATAAAGGTTGAGAGCATCAGTCCCAATGGGTACAACGGTTGACGAGCACATGGGTTTGTTTGGGCGACTGGGTCTGGGAAGGGGCACGACGATTCGTTTGGGCGACAAGGTCCACAAAGGGGATCGACGATTCATTTGGACACATGAGTTCATGAAGGGGCGCGAAACCCTCAAAGGACACAACGGTTTATGGTGTTGACCTTTGGAGTCCCTATAAGAGAACAAGTGTGCACAACCAAGGAAGGTATATTTTTAAGACAAGGAGAGCAAGAGGATCCCCATAGTTCTGAGGCAGACTTAGACGAAGAGGGGCGAGCTCCCTCAAGGAGCCAAGTGGCTCCACATGGGAGGACTTGTGCTGCATTGAGGTGACTCGGTGGACAGAGCTGGGGCGACCTTATTTTTGGCTAAGTTTGGGGGAATTCTTGTCGCAAGTCTGAGGAGGCATGCTAGGAGACAAAATCTCAGGTCTGTGTTAACTTGGTGAAGTCTGTGGTAACAAACGGACAACAAGCCTACGGTTGAGGGCACATATGATGTGCACCATAGGAGGTTGCAGAGATGGTTGCGACAGAGAGCCTTGGTGATGAATCTGTGTATGAGTGTCTTGGTGAGATGAGGAAAGTCTTGTGACTTTATCGAAGTTGTAAACCGAGCCAATGGTGCTCATATTGTAACTGTTTCGCAATAAAAAAGACTTAGGCAGGTTTTAGGCATGGTTCGTGTCGCTCGTATTATTTCTATGTATGTCTTCGTTTGTTCTACAATTCTTCTTTTGGTTTCTCATGTTCATGGATGTGTACTTATATACGACTAAGTGCTAAACTGTTGTCTAACTATACAAGAGTTGCACTAGAGTAGCAGTGTGACTTGTCGATAGCCTAGAACAAAGTATGGGTATGCTCTAGTGTTGTAGCGTCATTTGACACCCCATATGCTCATGATGACTCATTTTCCTCAGTTACATCCCTTTCCTTGCTTTTAGGACCAAAATCTCCCTTTTCCTCCCAAAAAATACTTAAAAAACTCTATCTTGCTTGATGTACACAACTTTTCTTAAAGCAACTCACGTACATATGTGCCTTTCTAGTTAGCAACCTATGTACATGTTGAATTGGCTCAAAAATAATAACAAAACCCAACATTTCGGGTGGATTTGATGGGTTCCCTAGGTTCTTGACCTCTTATAGCGCATTCATAACTACTCCAACTATCAAAAAAGAGTATAAATTAGAGCCTTGGGGTGGAGGAAAAACATAATAGAGAAATGTATCTTTATGATATCATTTTCATTATATCCCTGCAAGTCCCTTTTTTCCCTTGCTTTTGAAATTGTCCTTCCCCTCTGAAAACCCTTGTTTCAGAATTTGTGTTCTCCTTATATTTTCAAAAAGAAATCCTTTGCCTTCCTTAGACCTATTGGAACACAAAGCTTTGAAGGTTTTACTTGTCATCTATGGCCTTGGGTGGAGGAACTTGGATCCCAGTTTCGGGATCGTGCCACAACGGTTACAGGTTGTACCCAACTTATATGTTGTTATTAATAAAAGATCTCTCGTTCTCATCCAGTCCTATTTATTGATTCATGTGTATTTAATGAGATTATTTATATCTTTTTTTGAATCCATTATGCAAAATGAAATGATCATGTCTAGTTGGTTAGCAGATAACTACCTATTTGCAATTTGTTTGTCTCTTTATTTGCATGAATTTTCATAGGATCGTTGTGCAAGAGTTCTGGAGTGAAATTACAATGTTTAGAGTCTAAGACTGGTCTTTTAGGGTAACACTATGTTGTGACCTTGACCCAAAACCATAGGACTTAGTTTTCTGTAACATAAATGGTGACTTCGCCAGGGATTCTCCCTTTTTGGGTCATTAGGGGTGCTTTTGTTTGCATTTCTTTAAATCATTTTCTATATTTTAAACCTTTATTTAACATTCTCTGAATTTCTACAATTCTTCTTGATTCTTCCAGACCTTTCTCTCTTAGGTTAGAAAGGTTTTTATAGGTTGTACGCACTTTTCCTTTGGTACAGTCGTGTACATACGCGACTTTACTTCAAAAGAGTCACGTACATATGCTACTTGTCATTTAGATAGTCGTGTACATGTTCTGAATTGGAGTTTTTCACTCTTTCCAGACCACTTGAGGTTGGGGTTGTGACACTGTAAGATCTTCCTCGGTCCTGCTATGTCTTTAGAGTTGTCATTTGGTTTCAAAATTAGTTTCTTTTGTTTTCAAGATTATAAGAAAAGTCCAAAAATATTTTTCGACTTTCTTGTTTAATCAAGGTTGTTTTTGGCTTTTAATGGTTTTAGGGTTTTAGAAAGATTTGTTGGGTGTATGTAACACTTTGTTTTCTATCCTTGCAGTTTTTTATAGGGTGTCTAGTCATTTGTGCATGGTGTTTGTTTCCCTTTGCTTTCTTGTTTTCTTGATTTGTATAAAACAAAATTGTAATTGTGTGTGCTTGTGAACTTTCTCCCTTACCCTTTGCATTGATATTTGAAAAATAAAAGTTCATTTTATTTATGTTTTCTCCTTGAATCCACCATTGTACTTTCTCAAACAAAAAGATTTTGTTTCTATAGATTCGATGAAAAGAATCCCTAAATCTTATTAGTTCTCTTGGATTTGAAAGTTGCATTAGTAAGTGCATTGCATCTAAAATAAAAAGTTGCATTCTTTGCATATCAAAAAGAAAGAGTTTTCTTCTTTAATTCTGAAGCGTTATTCACACTCATATTTTCAATGAAGAATTGCATTTTGCATTTGAGTTCTTAAGTGTTGTTTTTATTGATTATGTTGAAAAACCATTCAGTTTCACTCATCACCCTCTTTGAGTAAACAACAGCCTATAAAATGAACACTAACTAAAATCAATTAGACATTTTAATTTTACTAAGGTAAACAAACTAATTTTAGGCTAGGGCCTTGGTTTAGGTTGGAGAGTTAATTTCTCCAATGCCAAAAAAAAAACTTAGGAGTCTGAGATAGGGAGTTCAAAACCCAATTTCGTATAAGTATAGCCGGGAAGCTCTTCTAACATGGGATTCAAACACGAGGTCATGTAAATGAGAGTCAATGAGGAAACCCCTATGAAGCTTAACTGGTCATCGTGGAGAGATTATATATCAAGGGTTTCGTCAGTGCCCTTACTTTCGTGAGAGGTAGTGCTTTCAAGGCTTCAGGCTTAAATACCCTTCCCATATGTTCGATCTTGACTGTTGACTATACCCCCCATACAATGACTGCGAGTTGATGACCTTAGTTTCATTTCCTAGGGATCTCATGGGTGACTGTGAGGGGCTTCCCGTGTTACTTGGGGCAGACTTCGTATCACACTTTTTCAGTATTGTTGGAGGGTTCCCCATGAAGCGTGGGTACTTGCACTGGATAAGGCTAGTTAGTGGAGGTCGGGGTAACTTCTTCTCACTCATTCGTTCATTGGTTCATGGGACTTAATCGACCCGTGCCTTCGTGTAGAAGGTCCTTCCCTTACTTTGTTACTATTGTGATCTAAGGACCTAATCCACCTGAGTCGGTATATTGGAAAGGCTTCTTTTGACTATTGTTTCTTTTAGGTATTTTCTAGTGGGGTGTTTTATGATCATAAATTACTTAGGAAGGTGTGTTGGTAGTCACCCAAAGCTAACAACTCAAAGTGGTTGATCAACCAACTCATCGATCGAGGAGAATTTAAGGTCTTCCACCTGAAAAAGAAGGACTAAATCCTATGTCGCCTCCCTTGAGGCATCAACTTGATCAATCCGACACTTTTGTACCAATTGGTCTGGTCGAGACCATAGAAATGAAACCCATAGAAACTAATGCTTTTGCTTCGGAGATTGTACCATATCATATCTCGAAGCTAAAGACTTCACTCATCCTTTCAATCCTTCGTTAACTGGACATGATGCTCCAGTTGTTGTGCAAATCCTGGCTCCCGAGTTAAACTTCACTGATAGTCACCCTCTTTGGTGGGTTTTCATGGAGGGCACTCTAGAAGTTTCTAGTTTGGGGGTCCATGCAACCCCCACGTCGACAATCCTCACTGGAGGAATTCATCCTCTAGGTGTCTCTAATCAAACGACGAGTATAGTGCATACCACTATACCCATCTCAATCAACAACTCTACTCTGTTGATTGTCGGTTCCACTCAACGTTCGGGTGCAACCATGTTGTTACCTTTGATAACTAATGTTTTTTTGTTTGGTATGCCATCAATGAGGAAGAATAAGATCTTGATTGGTTCTCAGTCAATGTCCCAAACTTCTAACATTGGTACAAAAAGTTTGTTGATCCCTTACCAAGTTGTTCCTTAGGGCGAAAGTCATATTTCTATGTCATTCCCCTCTATCGGCAGTGGGTCATTTCCACTCTTCTAGCCCCAAGCCCTTTGTGGGATGGGGTGGTACTATGAGTAGAAGATTTCAATCCACTAGTATGCCGTCTACTTCAATCCCATTCATGTTATATGGTGGGTTCAAAAGTAATCCTTTCACCACGTCTGTAGTGTCAGCAGGGGAGAAACTCTTCCAAGGTCAGTGGAATCTCATGCAAGGGACATTCTATTTGCAAGGAATTTCATCAATGGGAAATCCCTTTCTCGGTCAGAACAACCCCATGCAAGGATTATTTCCTTCGCAGTGGGGTCGACAAGGGGCAACCCTATTTTTTGGTTTGGGAACTAGATGGGTGGAGGTTTTCCTCCATTTAACCAGAGCCAACAACATTTCATCCATAGCTTTGGCCCATCCACAAAATATTCTTGGCAGTATGGTGCTAGTACCAAGCTAAGTTATTCTTTTTCGAATGGTCCTCAACTCAAAACTTCCAACATCTCTAGATGGAATTTCGGGTCTTCGCCGAGGTTACCTTTTCTGGCAATGTTGAACTTGCTAGATGTGTCAAAGATTATGAACAATCTCATTTTTCATAATCTGAACTGGTCGTCGATCCCCACCAAATTGTCATCTGATATTCCTAATTTTGAGGGCAATCCTGGTGAATATTCCGACAACCATGTAACAAATTTTCATCTGTGGTTTTCATCAAATTCGTTAAACGATTATTCAGTTTGTCTATTCGTTAATTGATGTAATAGAAGTCCAAGAACCTCCTCAGATGACGATCCTCCATAAAATAAAGCCATCTTGGGCTAGAGAGCTTATTCAAGATGGAGAGAAGTATGGTGTTCCCGAAGGAACCATAAGAGAGGTGAAGAATACCAAAGCCACTCTCCAATTATACGTCTTTGATGTGTGATCTCCTAGAAGAGGAGTCTACCTGCTTTGAAGAAGCCATTCATAGGAAAGAATGGGTAGATGCCATGACAGAGGAGTACCAATCCATAATAAAGAATTATGTATGGGAAATAGTTCCCAGACCAAAGAGGAAAGATGTGGTATCCTCCAAATGGCTTTTCAAAATAAAACATGCTATTGACGAAAGTATTGAAAAATATAAAGCAAGATTCGTCGCTCGAGGATTTTCTCAGAAAGAAGACATTAACTATGAAGAGACATTCACTCATGTAGCCAGATACACTTCGATCAGAACCATCATAGCCCTTGAAGCTAGGATGAAGTGGAAGTTACACCAGATGGACATAAAGACAACCTTTCTAAATGGTGTCATCGAAGAGGAAGTGTATATAGAGAAACCTCAATGATTTGAAGTTGAAGACAGGAAGTCTCATGTCTACAAATTGAAGAAAGCCTTATACGGATTGAGGCAAGCTCCTATATCTTGGTATGGATGTATAGACAGTTTCTTGACGAGCATAGGCTTTACCAAGAGTAAAGCAGATTCTAACCTCTAATTCAAGGTTATGAATGATGAGCCAGTGATATTAATGCTATATGTGGATGACTTATTCTTAACTGGAGAAGAAAATATCATCACTGAATGTAAGAAGATACCTTCCTTAGAATTTGAAATGAAATACCTTGGCCTAATGCATTATTTCTTAGGTCTTGAGGTATGGCAGAGTCCAGAGAGGATCTTCCTTAACCAAGGGAAGTATGCAGTTGAAATCCTGAAGAGATTCGACATGTTGGAATGCAAGTCCATGAACACACCCATGGAAGCGAAGCTGAAGTTGCTGGTTAAAAATTCATCAGAATTGATTGATTCCATGCTGTACAGACAGATTATTGGATCGATGATGTACCTAACGAACACCAGGCCAAACATTTTTTTTGCTGTGAACACCTTGAGTCAGTTTCTGGTAGAAACCAGACATGTTCACCTTGTGGCTGCAAAACATGTGATGAGGTACCTTAAGGGTACATTAGATTGTGGTCTCAGTTATGACGGAGATCATGATTTCACATTGAGTGGATACATTGATTCAGATTGGGCAGGAAGTGTTTATGACAGAAAAATCACTTCAGGATGTTGTTTCAGTTTGGGATCAGCCATGATCTCGTGGCAGAGTAGAAAGCAATTCAACATTGCTCTTAGCACAACGGAACTAGAATACATTGCTGCATGTTCTGCTAGTTGCAAAGCTATATGGATTAGAAAGTTGTTGACCGGTCTATTTGACCTAGAGATGGAAGTAGCCTCGATCCTATGTGACAACTAGAGCTGCATAAAGATGACAGAGAATCCTGTATTCCATGATAAGTCAAAGCACATAGAGATATGATATCATTACATCCATGACATGGTGTAGAGAGGAGCCATAAAGCTCCAGTACATTAGCATGGTTGAACATGTTGTTGATGTGTTGACCAAGCCTCGTGTAAAGTTTGAGCACTTTCGAGATAAGCTTGGTATAGTCCAAAAGGACCTTCCTCGAAAGGGGGAGTAGTTGTTGTGATGAGACATCTCTTGCTTCTGACCTGATGGTTGTGACGTAAAGCAAGAAGATGTGAATTAACTAGTACTGAGCATCTGGCTGAATAAGCTGTGATGTAAAGCCAGTCTAGTATCCTGCTTCTGACCTCATGGCTGTGACATAAAGAAGGACGTGTACCTTGCTTCCAACCTGATGGTTGTGACGTAAAGCAAGATGACGTGATGAGACTAGCACTGTGCTTCTGGATGAATAAGTTGTGACGTAAAGCCAGTCTAGTATCCTACTTTCGACCTGATGGTTGTGACGTAAAGCAGAACGTATACCTTTCTTCTGATCTGATGGTTGTGACGTAAAGCAAGATGATGAGATGAGGCTAGCTCTATGCTTTTGGTTGGATAGCTTTGATGTAAAGCTAATCTATCATCCTGCTTTTGATCTGATGGTTGTGACGTAAAGCAGGACGAGTATCTTTCTTCTAGCTTTATCACTGTGACATAAATAAAGACTATGAGATGAGACTAGAACTGTTCTTCCGGCTTGATAGCTATGATGTAAAGCTAGTCTAGTATTATGATGAGCCATCCTCGTGCTGTGATGATGATGTATTAGTTTTTATACTAATCCATATTGACGTAGATGATGCTTGCATTCCTTTGAGAATGACTATGTTGCCGATGAAGAAAATTTCCGATGATTTATAGATATGCCAGTCAATGTTCCAAGATGATATTGATGATGCTGTCCTCCTGATGTCACTGATGATGCAGACCTCTCTCTCTCCTGATGTTGTTGAATAATACCCTTCTTGTTAAGGGGGAGTGTTGAAATAATGTAATTGCAAAGTGTATTCTTATTATTATTTGATATATTATTCATTGGGTCAATCCCCATTGTGGATTGATCATGTCGGTTATTATAAAGGACCAAATCCCCTTTTGCAGATTGGTCAAAAGATAATTATAATAGGAAGAATAAGAAGTCAACCCCAATAGATATTAAAGAGGCCCCATAATATATTAAAGGTGGTTATAACCACCCAGATTGAGAAGTTGGCCCTGCCAGTGAAGAGACACTTCACACATGCTAGACTTGTATAAATAAGGGTTTCGTTTTGTCTATTGCGGTTTCCATATATATATAATACTTGATATTAGAGTTTATTTATGGGTTTCGTTCTATATATTGTGGTTTTCCCTAGCCATAGAGAGAATTTCCTCATAACACATATTGGACAAGTTTCTTACAAAATAGTTATGTCAACTCATTTTAATATTCACCCCATATTTCATGTGTCATGCTTGAAGAAAGTGGTAGGAACAAATTGTAGAGTTCAAACCATCCTCCTAGAACTAGATGATGAGGGCTCCATTTAGTTGCAACATTAGGTGGTTTTAGACAAAAGAAAGTATTTTTCGTGCCATCAAAGTATCCAAAAAGTCTTGATCGAGTGGAAGGATACAAGACACAACAATGCAACTTGGGAACCATCTGTGATCCTACAATGATTTCCACATCTCTAACCTTGAAGGCAATGCTACCTCAGATATGAGAGGGCATGTTACGGTCCCACCCTAATGCCCCTAGTTAAGGGAATATATTGTTACTTAATGTATAATGACAATATTTATTAAATAAGGACCAAGTAATTAAAGTGTGTGATCAATAATTTAAGGGCCTCATTAAATAAGGTCATCTAGGTATTTGATGTAGTCTAAATAATAAAGGCCCACTAGGTGGTTAGGGTTTGAAATATATAGAAACTATTTATAGAGGTAGAAGCAACGTAAATCAAATATTAAGTGATTAATATTATTTTGAAGCTCTACTCAATTAGAGGTTCCCCCTTCCAAGAGGAAGTGAACATTGCATCCTATTCATAATATCGATACAAGTTTCTCTATTGCTACAACTTCAATACTTTGGTTTGTTTTATTTACTTTCCCAAATTGCATTTCCTATTTATTTACTTTGGTATGTACACAACAACTCCAAAGATATCAATGTTTCCACACTTGGCATCTCCTCTAATTTGTTGCACCAACAAATGAATAATGTTTGAAGTGTTGTTGGCAATGCTCCAACCTCCACCAGATGACGACAATATTCGATTTAGAGACGTTGAAGGTTGGGAAAAAAAACTTTAGAAGATGATTCCTTAGAAGCGTCTAGTTTACTCAACACTCCTCGCCCTCTCGAATTGGTTGTTGTTTCAACCTCCCCTCCAACGTTTTTGAATGTTACTTCTTTTACCGGGCATTCTTTTGTCTCTAACCTTTTCAATTGAGTCAACATTCTAATGGAATCGGGGAAACACTTCAAGGGGCAACAAAATATCTTCAATTCCTCCAAGCTACTTAGATCACAGAACAAAGGTGGCAACAACATTTTGATGCATTTTCCGTAATCCAATTTTATGTACAGATGTTGTTATTCATGTTATATCGATCGCTTTCCAAATACAAATCACCATTTTAGACAAGAATCTTCGTACATAAAATGTATCCCATGGACTATGGGAGTGAGACTGACCATTTCAACATGGCATCCAATATCTAGCCTACTACGCATCATTGACTATTGCGGCAGGTGGAATATAGGTCGTTGGATCTTAATTTGTTTTAGATCCGACGACCTATATTCCACATGCCACAACATTAAATGTTGCATAGCAGGATATATATAGTTTCCATATTAATTTTAATGAAAAACTTGAAGGTGGATAGACAAATTCAATTAATGAAATATATTCTTTGTTTTTGTGTTTATACAATGGAAAGTTATGTTGTCAACATCCATGTAATTGCTAAAACATGTGTTACTCATTAATGAGAGCAATTAGCAAATTTTACATGTTCGCAACAAAAAAATTTAATGTGTTTTTCACTTTCATTGTTTCTAATCCTAAGTTGTTGTAACCTGACCATTTACATGTAGCGTCGTTTCCATTTTTCCCCTTTAATTAATTATATATTCCATTAGCATATATGTTTTTCTACCAGATCGACCATTATACACATTGTAAGTGGTGTTGTGAAAATGGAAACATCAATCTTGCATGAAAATAATTTGGATGGATACATGTTTTAGATTAGAGAACCAAAAATGATAATTTTCCTTTAGAGAATTTTTTAAGAGTGAAATTAATTTTGATCTCTCAAATATATTGCATGTCCTACGAGAACTTAAAATGATAATATTGAACCATATTGCATAACCTAAGAGAGATAAAAATGATATTGCATGACCTAAAAAATGATAATTGTGAACCATATTGCATGACTTGAAAGAAGAAAATAAGACGACATCAAGATTTGGAGGGCAAGAAACCATCCTTACATATTTGTATCCATTCATTCAATTAAATGTATGCTTTAAAAACCTATGACTTTTTTTGTTTGTATTCATTTTGCATAGAGAACTGAAAGATATGGCAATGCTAGGAATATATCCATCCTCTCATCCCATGCATTCAATGGTCACACCTTATAAATTGGGACCTTTAAAAAAAATTTAGGGAGTGGTTTAACCACCGATGTATGCACATTTACTGAGTGGTTTAACCACCGACATGCCCCACATCACGCATTTAGTGTACACAATTGCATGTTGCATTTTCTTTTGGTTCTACTCCAAAGAAAAAGAAAATACCATTCCTTTTCTTTTGATGTGATTTCATTTAGTACCGCATGTCATCACCCGCACCAACTAAATTACGTGTTATGGCTTTTTTTTCTCAAACGATAATGCAAAACCACATAAAGATGACTTAATTTCTTTTGATGTGATAATGCGAGGGTGATGTGATGTGACAAAAGTAAATATTTGATTTACTTTAACAAAACTCGGATTCATTAATAGTTGATTATTTATTAACCGAAACATACTACCTTGGTTTATTAATTTTTAATTATTAGATTAAATTGAATTAAAAACCAACACAAGTTTTAGCAAATAAGGAAATGGAAACTAGAAGTGTGTGGCAATTTCCTCATCATTGCAAGAGTTCCATTGATTGGTTTAGCTATCGACCACATATTATGTACCACTATTCCACATCACTCATTTAGTTTAGTCTGTTCATATGAAATATGATTTCATTTCATTAAAAAGAGATGAGAATTTATTTAGTCTCACTTGCCACTGATGACATGACTCCATTCTTCTTAAAAAGAGATCATAATCCATTGAGTCCCACTTGTCACTGACCACATATTATTGTACTAAGAGTTCTACAATGTAGTATGTGGGAGATGTTAAGACATTATGTTAAGTCCGTTCAATTAAAAAAATAACAATAATAAAAATAAAGTCGGTTCAATTAAAAAAAAACAATTATATGCACCATGTAAAACTTGACATGGAATGAAATAATAGAAACAAAATCTACTTTAAAAAATTGGATTCCTCTCTCGATGTTCAATAAATCCGGATTTAAAATGGATCTACGTTGATAATGTTACATGCCACCCAAATCATGCATTACTACTCCTTTCTATGAGCGATGATTTTTTTCCTT
>JZKD02S2024689.1:0-31040 GCA_000966675.3 Picea glauca | reverse complement strand
TATATATATATATATATATATATATATATATATATATATATATATATATTATTTAACAATCAATAATTATACTATGAATTATTAATCTAGGAGAATGTCTTCCCGATATTGTAAAAACATCAACACTCCCTCTCAACGAGGGAGAAATTTTGCATCATGCCAAGTTTGCCTTTAAAGTATATAAAATTTTCCCTAGACTCATGACACTTGTTTATCAGTCCTTGGAGATGTCTCTCTCCCACCTGAATCAAGGGGAAACTCCCCCTGCGGCTCTCCCTCTGAGCCAACTGGCTCTCTCTGAGATTAGGCTCACTCTGGGTCCACATGTGATAGCATCTATCATCTTGAGTCTTTATCATTCTTTGTCAAATCACCATGAATAGGAAAAAGACCACACCAGGGTCATTCACCACAGGTACACCATGTGAGTGAATGTCATCCCGACACTAACTGACATGTGTAAAGAACCTCAAGCACCTCGAATCCATATTATTCCTTGTCATGATCAAGGAAGGACTACACCTGGGCCCATTTACCACAAGTACACCTTTGTGATAAATGCATCTTATCTCCCTTGGTCTGCAGCCCAATCTAGGAGAAGGTTCGACCGATGATTACTATAGACATTGTAGCAGAAGGTCTGTCACTCATGGAACTCCCATGTGGACTTCTAGATGCTACTCCCTCTAGAAGCACTAGGGTCAACTCTCCATAGTGTATGATGTCAAGGTCAACTCCCTTGATGTGTCCTCATGTTCTCTCCACAAGGGACATTGGGCTATAATCCAAACCCACTTATGCCTCTTGGATAAGTGTCCTTATAGATCAACTCCTCAATCAAAAAGGAGTACGATCTGGACTTCTAGAGGCCACTTTGTCTAGAAACACTAGGGTCAAATCCCCATAGTGTTTGACGTCAATTTTAACTCCCTTGACGTGTCCTCATCTGCTCTCCACAAGGAACGTTGGGCTATAAGCCCAAACCCACTTATCCCTCTCGGACAAGTGTCCTCACATATCAACTCAACTCAGTCATAGAGGAGTACGATCTGGAGAATGTCTCAAGTGTCCATCAATCCTCACATACCAAGCTCGAGTTGCTTGCTTGATTCCATATAGGGCCTTCTTCAACCTGCACACATGAGTCTCCTTCTCATGTATCATGAAACCATATGGCTGCTCGATGTATACTTCTTCCTCAATCTATCCATTGAGAAAGGTTTTCTTCACATCCATCTGATGTAGTCTCCAACCCATGAATGTTGCAAGGGAAATAATCATTTGGATAGAATTGTATCGAGCAACATGAGAAAAATGTCTCCTCATAATCTCTTCCCTCCACCTAAGAGAATCCTCGAGAAACAAATATCTCTTTGTGCTTCTCGATTCTCCCGTTAGATGTGTGTTTAATCTTATGGATCCACTTGGAAGTCACTACAGACTTCCCCTCAGGTATCAGAACAATATCCCACACATCATTCTCCATGATGGATTGATACTCCTCTATCATGACATATCTCCATATTGGCTGACTAGATGTCTCCTCAAAGGTAACATCTCTCCTCACCTCAATCTGTCTCTGACTAGGGATGTAGATCCAGTATGCCTTCGAAGACTCACTATACCCCAAAAATGTACCCTTTCTTCTTGAAGGGTCTAGCTTGGTCCTTTTCTTCTTGGGTACATGAATGTATATTGGACACCCAAATATCTTGAAGTGTCAAACCTCAAGATTCACTTTAGTGAAGGCCTCCTCATGAGTCATGTTCCTCAAAGTATTATGAGGACTTATGTTCTTAACATATAGTGCAGTCATGGATGCCTTTGCCCACAAAAACATAGGTAAATGTTGATCATGAATCATCGCTTTGACTACCTCAACAATAGATTTTTTCTTTCTCTCTGCAACCCCATTTTGTTGTGGGTTATAAGGAATGGTGTACTCCCTCTTGATCCCTACTTCAATGCAAAAATCACTGAAATCGTGGGAGGTTATTCTCCTCCATTATCTGATCTCAACACTTTGATCTTCTTTGCAGTCAGGTTTTTGACCTGTGCTATGTACTCCTAAAATATGGAAAGGACTCCATCCTTGGTATTCAAGAAGTAAATCCAAGTCTTTTGTGTAACACCCTATTTCCCCCAGTCTGTAAAAATAACTATATTGGCCAAGAACTATGGAAAACTCAAAGATGTGAATGTTTGATTTGATAGACCTTTGTATAAAAGGTCGATGAATGTAAATTATGTTATTATTATGTGTTTCATGACTGTTGGGAGGGGGTATGTGATAAAAGAGACCATGATGGCTAATTAGAGGTGGTGGAAGGGACCTGGAATGGTTGCATTAACTTCCAATGAACCAATACCGTACTGGTTTTTACTTTCTCAAAGACCAAAGCAACTCTTTGACCCTAGAATGAATTACCCACGAGGATGGTAGGTGGGGAGGCTCCTCAAGAGTTAATGAGGGGATGGGGGCAAACTGACCATCCATAGAATCTCTCAGACCTAACCATGGACGGGGCAATTCACACCACACACAATCTTGCAGAAAAAGGAAAGAAAGGAAGTGTGGGAAAAAGGGGAGAGAACACGCGCGACAGGTATCGTGGAAGAAAAACTAGAGAAACTATGGAAATATGGGGGAGTTCTAAACAAAGGAGAAGGAGATTAACCTTCATCCTTGACTTCCGTTGAGCTGGAAGTAGGAGACTGAATCTTAAAGCATCATGGTCTAGCTCAGGGGTGGCTAGTGGTAAATCCATTTGGAGTCACTGAGCCTACGGTTGGGTGGAAATGAGCACCCCTCTCAGCAGTCGCATCACACCTGGTGTTTCTGATAAGTGTTTATGTCTTGTATTTTGAATTGAATATCTTGGATGCATGCTCATGTTTATACGCTCATAAATGGTTTTTGTATAGGAGTGATTTCCTTGTGTTTTGATTGGGAATAATGGGTGCATGTTTATACTTATATGACCATAATCGGTTTATGTATATAATGAATAAGTTTAGAATACAAGTCTGTTCCCTTGAGATTTATCCCATCTACTTGAATCATGCTATCTCCTGGTTTGATTTTCCGAAGGCACCTTCTCCCAAGAAGTTTCCTCGCATTCTAGAGCTGAAGTGATTTCCTTGAAAAGACTACCGTTATAGTAAACCCATGAGTTTACTTTACCCCTATCACAGAGTTCATAGCTCGGCAAATTAGCAAGGCTTTTCAGTCAGGTCACCAAGCCTAGGGATAATTACCTAAGAACCCTCTGAAGGATCATGTGATCTGAGTCTGGAAACCTTGTACAAGAAAGAGTAGTTCTCTTAGATTTCAAAGTTGTGGGAGTTCGAAGCTCTGAGAGGTTGAATCTCATTATTCGAGTTCATAAAGGACAATGAGTCCAGTTATTGAAAGAGAATACCCCATAATTTGGTAGACGAACGGTTGGAATCCTTTCAGAAATACCCCAGATCGGTTAAGACCGATGGATCTAGAGGAGGAGCGCAAGCGTTAACACCTCGACCCCTTTAGCCTTGCAAGTAGTGATGGGATCTAGGACCATAGATCCAAGGATTTGTTGGAGCTCTATTGACCATCGATATTAACCTTTACATAGGCAGGAGAGTGGACTCGAAAAACGTCCTGAAAGTCCCGAAGTATTCAGAACCATCCATCGACACAGGACATGTGGTAGTCGGGTAGCATTTTGTTGACTCACGACTTGGAGTGGTCAAAGGGTAGGACTACACAAACTCACGATTCATGAAATCGCGACATGATCGTGGTCATTGATCCATGAGTGATCTGGACCATCAGTTTAGCGTGAATAAGTTTCAGCATTTCGGCACCCAGGAAACCAAAGGGAAATACCCCTCGTTTTCGCCAGTCGCGAAATCCCAGTATATGAAACCCCGAATCGGTTTAGCGTGAATAAGTTTCGGCATTTTGGCACCCAGGAAACCAAAGGGAAAGACCCCTCATTTTTTCCAGTTGTGAAATCCCGGTATATGAAACCCTGAATCAGTTTAGCGTGAATAAGTTTCAGCGTTTAGGCACCTGGGAAACCAAAGGGCAAGACCCCTCATTTTCGCCAGTCACGAAATCCCGGTATAGGAAACCCCAAATTGGTTTAACGTGAATAAGTTTCGGTGTTTCGGCACTCGGGAAACCAAAGGGCAAGACCCCTCATTTTCTCCAGTCACAAAATCCTGGTATATGAAACCCCGAATCGGTTTAGCATGAATAAGTTTCGGTGTTTCGGCACCTGGGAAACCAAAGGGCAAGACCCCTCATTTTCGCAAGTCGTGAAATCCCAGTACACAAAACCTCGACGCACTCTGTGGATGAGCCCTAGGTCACAAGACAGGGTCATGTGGTAGGAAGGAGGAGTCCCGAAAGGATTTTGACTGTCCATTTATAGAGAACGCGTGGTGAAGATCTAAAGTCACCGGGGTTCTGGACATCAGAGGAATAGGAGTGAAGACCTCGCCAGAAATCCCAAAAGGTAGAATGTTGGGATTTAATCTGGGTCGTTGATCAAGTCGACGATCTAGACCGTAGATCCAGATGATACCGAGCTTTCGGGTTTCGGGGATTGAAGGAACAAGGGTTCCTTGCAACAAAAAAATATCGAAAGTATGTTCACAGAGGTGGTCACATGGAGGAGGTTAAGGGAAGGGATGGTTTGCACTAGGCCCCATAGAAATTCAGGGATTCCATCCCTCGAAGAAAGACAAAAAAAAAAGAAAATCTTAGTTGCCATAGTGAGTGTGTGACAAATTGGTATCAGAGCATGGTTACAACACTTGGCCTGCTTGGGCTCATGAACGAGTTGCGTAGAAACTCCATTTGAAGTACTCTTAAAAGGAGTAACCCTCTATCTTAACCCCCTTTATCAAAAGTCAAATTTAATAATGAAAATTCCAATAATGTGTATGCATTTGAAAAATATGAATCATGCGTTGGTTATGAATGAATATAAATATTGACTAACAACAAGTTTTTTTTTTTTTGCACACAAGCGAACGATCAACCGCGGGAAACTGCAGATGCATAGAATGGTGACTCACCACGAAGTGGGGGATGGCTCCCACAATAGAGACAAAGAGTTTGATGAAAGGAGGGCAGTAGAGACCCCTCTAGATCTAGCTGAGACTATGAGGAACCTCATGGTCAAACTACAGAGCTGGAAGGCTGACAATGAGAGGTTGATAAAAGAGCAAGAGAAGAAAATGGAAATTAATGCAGTCTTGCTGTAGAGTTTATCCGACATACAAAGACAATTGCAGCATGGACCTGACACCATTCACGCGGACCGACGACAGATAAAGAAAAGTTGAAGTCCACCTGAGATACATAAACATGGTCTTTTAAGTGGCCACACTGGGAAGAGCACCTCAAGAAAGGTACACCCCAAAGATAAGTTACAAGTGTCGAACGATTCCTCTGGAGCGGAAACTGGCGACTCAGAGGGATCTTCTAGTAGTAGAACTAGTTCTTATTCCTGAAGAAAACGGAAGAAGCGAAAGCATTCCAAAATTCATAATCTCGAAGAATTCAAGAAGGTCAAACCACCCTCTTTTGACGGTGAAATAAAGAAGGGGGAGGAAGTGGAGGCATGGCTGCTTGGACTAAAGAAGTATTTTAGAGTCCATGACTTCTCAGAAAACTTGAAGGCCCGAGTAGCCACTTTCAACTCGAATGGAAAGGCTTCCATTTGGTGGGAAGACCTTAAGAATGTAAAAGGGATTCATGAAGAGGACCTATCTTGGGAATGGTTTGAGAAATACTTCAGGAAGAAGTATTTGTCATAAAAGCATTTCGACGAAAAGACTAAAGAATTCTATGAACTCAAGCTGGGGCAACTCACCATAGAGGAATATGTCATAAGATTCCTCAAGTTGCTGAGGTACGTACCCTATATAAAATCAAAAAAGGCAAAGGTGCAATGATTCATCAGTGGACTACCTAAGGACTATCAGAACATGATTGAGTTTAATGAGCCAAAGACCCTAGAAGACACTATACGAAAGGCAAGATATCGTCATGAACAGCTTGGGCATCGAAAAAAACCTCGTGAAGGCTAGAAGAAGATGAATAGTTCGGGATTCCAGAAAAAAGGGGTTTAAATCCACAAGATTTAAAAACTATAAAAAGAACTCAAGGATGAGCTTCCCAACCCAAAGTGTACACCAGTAGAATTTCCCCTCCCAGGGCGGAAATAAACCTTCTGGATATACCCCGGGAAACATTGATAACCAAAAGAGAGAACCCTTAAAATGTTTGGGTTGTGGAGAAGAACATCTACTAAGGGACTGCCCACACCGACAACAGAACAATTGGAGAATTTAAAATGTTCAAGAAGCTACCACCGTCAATGACATGGCTAGGAGCATGTCACAAATTTATGCAGCCTTGGATAATAAACAAGATGACCACCAAGCTTCATTGGTGGAGATGGAAGGTATGATCACCAACCATCTAGTGTCTATTCTAATTGACCCTGGTTCAAATTTGAGTTATATAGCCCCTAAGGTTGTTGATAAGTGTAAATTACAGCCACTTAAACACGCCAACCCATGGTTGGTACAGTTAGCCACTGGCACCAAAAGAAAGGTAGCGGAGGTCATACCATCTTGCCAATTCACTATGGGTGAATTCCCCACCCAAGAAACCCTTAACATATTACCCCTAGGATCGTATGACCTGTTGATTGGTATGGACTAGCTAGCCACATATAAAGCCAGACTAGACTGTTACCATAAAACCTTAGAATGTGTAAGTGAAGAAGGAAGAAGGATAACCCTTCAAGGGATCCAAAAACCTGTCTCGATGAGACAAATATCAACTCTTCAAATGAGAAAGTATTGCAGAAAGGGATGTCCACTATATGTGATATAGGTTTTGGAATCAGTTGAAGATGACAAACAAAGCCTTGAAGACCACCCCACACTAAGAGAATATAGAGATGTATTTCCGGAAGAGGTACTGGGTCTACCTCTGAGAAGGGACATTGACTTCTCAATAGAACTTGCACCAAGAGCGGTGCGAGTGTTTAGGACACCCTACAGGATGAGCACACCCAAGCTAGTTGAGCTTAAATTACAATTAAAAGAAATGATGGACAAAGGCTATATTCAGCCCAGCATGTCTCCATGGGGAACAACAGTCCTATTTTTGAAAAAGAAAGACGGTACCCTCCGACTGTGCATAGATTATATACAACTCAATAAGGTAAACATAAAGAACAAGTATCCCTTACCCAGGATCAATGACCTGTTCGATCAATTGGGAGGTGCTTTCATCTTCTCAAAGATTGACTTGAGATCTGGATACCATCAAGTCTGAATCAAGGGTGAATACATCCACAAAACTGCCTTCAGGATGAGATATGGTCACTATGAGTTTTTGGTAGTACCATTTGGATTAACCAATGCCCCTGCCACTTTTATGTGCTTGATGAACAATGTGCTCAGAAAATTCCTAGACAAATTTGTATTAATTTTTATTGACGATATATTAATTTACTCCAAGAATAGAGAGGAACATGCGGAACATCTTAGACTTGTGCTTCAAGTGCTAAGAGAACATCAGCTCTATGCCAAATTTAGCAAGTGCGACTTTTTCCAGAAGCAAATACATTACTTGGGCCATGTCATATCTGAAAAAGGAGTAGCAGTAAACCCTGACAAAATCTGGTCTATCGTGGAATGGCCTACCCCAAAGGACATTTCAGATATTAGTTCCTTTATGGGCTGAGTAGGATACTATAGGAGATTTATAAAAGGATTCTCCAAGATTGGTTTTCCAATCAGTGCCC
Source organism: Picea glauca (assembly GCA_000966675.3). Taxonomy (NCBI): domain Eukaryota; kingdom Viridiplantae; phylum Streptophyta; class Pinopsida; order Pinales; family Pinaceae; genus Picea; species Picea glauca. The sequence goes on along the minus strand of JZKD02S2024689.1, from coordinate 23,220 downwards.
TCTAGATGAAGGGAGCTAAATTCACGTGGACATAAGAATGTGAATAAAGATTTCAATTCCTAAAACATCTACTGACCCACGCACTCGTGTTGAAGATCGTTGATCCCGAAGCTGACTTCATCGTGTGCACAAATGCCTGGACGGAAGGGCTCGGAGGAGTCCTTATGAAAGGAGGAAGTGTAGTCTGCTATGAATCCAAAAAATTGAATGAGCATGAAGTCAACTATGTGACCCATGATATAGAGCTGGCCGCCATAGTGCACACCTTAAAAATGTGGAGGCATTACCTCTTGGGAAGGAAATTTGTACTTATGACAGACCACTATGGATTGCGATATCTGTTTGACCAACCAAAACTCAATGCTAGACAAGCTAGGTGGATGGACCTTCTTAGTGAGTTTGATTTTGAAATCAAACATATCAAGGGAAAGGAAAATAAGGTGGTTGATGCCCTTAGCAGAAGCATGAAAACAATTCATCTGGCAGTGGTGAGCACCTGCAAGACCAATGTCAGGGAAAGAGTTAAGAATGCACAAGAAACAGACACATTATTCCAGAGCATAACCTCATACCTAGAGCAAGAACCCACAGGGATAAAGTATGAAGGCTACTAGATGATAGATGGAGACCTGCTAACTTACAGAAACAGATTGTATATTCCAGATTGTGATGACTTGAAGAGGTTCATAATGGATGAACTACATAAAAGACCATATACTGGTCATCCAGGATACCAGAAGATGATCATGGCCACCAGGAAACAATTCTATTGGCATGGATTGAAGAAAGACATAGCTGAGTACTTATCCAAATGTATAGAATGCCAACAGGTTAAATCAGAACACCAACACCCAACATGATTATTACAACCTCTACCAATCCCAAGATGGAAATGGGAAACCATCTCCATGGATCTCATCACCGGGTTACCAACCTCAACCAAACAGAATGACACCATCATGGTAGTGGTGGATAAATTGAGCAAGTCTACTCATTTTATCCCCATCAATTCGACTTGCAAGGCAATAGACATCACCAACGTATTCATGAAGGAGATATTCAGACTACATGGTATGCCTAAAGAGATCATGTCTGATAGAGACAAAAAATTTACTTCCAACTTTTGGAAATCCTTGATGGTTGGTCTGGAGACAAAACTACTGTTTAGCATAGCCTATCATCCTCAAACCAATGGACATATGGAAAGAGTGAACCAAATATTAGAAGACATGATAAGGATGCATGTAATGCATTAACCCCAAAAGTGGGAAGATTACCTGCCACTGGTGGAATTCACCTACAACAACGGCTACCATGAATCCCTGAAGATGAGTCCTTTCGAAGTCCTCTACGGTAGGCCGTGCAACACTCCAGTCAGTTGGAGTAATCCCGTAAACATAATTACTATTGGACCCAACATGTTGAAAGAAATGGAACAACAAGTGATTCAGATAAAACAATATCTAAAGGTCGCTCAGAAAAGACAGAAAAGTTACGCTGACCGAAAGAGAACTCCAAGAGAATTCAAGATGGGAGACCACGTATATCTCAGAGTTAGGCCCAGGAAGAGTTCCCTGAGGATGGGATCTTGTGCCAAGTTGGCACCTCAGCGTTGTGGAACCTTTGAAATTCTAGATAGAGTGGGACCTGTAGCCTATAGGCTAGCACTTCCTCCCACAGTAAAAGCACATAATGTTTTCCATATTTCAATATTGAAGAAATATACACATGATTCTAATCATATAATTGACTGGTCTATGATCCAGGTGGAACTAGAGGGAGAATTCCTACCAGAACCTCAATGCATACTGGACAGAAAGGAAACCCCACTCAGGAACCGAACCATTGCACAGGCCAAGGTGCAGTGGAAACATTTTGGCCCAGATGAGGCTACATGGGAAATGGAAGATGCCATGAAACAGGCATATATGATTTTGTTTACTTCTGTACATACACATCATATTGATAGATAGAACATCGAGGAAGATGTTCCTTTAAGGGGGAGGGAGTTGTAACACCCTATTTCCCCCAGTCTATAAAAATAACTATATTGGCGAAGAACTATGGCAAACTCAAAGATGTGAATGTTTGAATTGAAGGACCTTTATATAAAAGGTCGATGAATGTAAATTATGTTATGATTATGTGTTGATTGACTGTTAGGAGGGGGAATGTGCTAAAAGAGACCACGATGGATAATGAGAGGTGGTGGAAGGAAGGGACCTGGAATGGTTGCGTTAACTTCCAGTGAACCAATACCGTACTGGTTTTTACTTGCTCAAAGATCAAAGCAACTCTCTGACCCTGGAATGAACTACCCGCCAGGATGGTACATGGGGAGGCTCCTCAAGAGTTAATGAGGGGATGGGGGTGAACTGCCCATCCGTAGAAGCTCTCAAAACTGACCACGGACGTGGGAATTCACACCACACACAATCTTGTAGAAAAAGGCAAGAAAAAAAGTGTGGGGAAAAAGGGGAGAGAACATGCACGACAGGGATCACAGAAGAAAAACCAGAGGAAATCTGGAAATACGGGGGAGTTCTGAACAGAGGAGAAGGAGAGTTACCTTCATCCTCGACTTCCGTTGAGCTGGAAGTAGGAGACTGAATCTTAAAGCATCGTGGTCTAGCTCGGGGGTGGCTAGTGGTAAATCTGTCTGGAGTCATTGAGCCTATGGTTGGGTGGAAACGAGCACCCCTCTCAACGGTCGTGTCACACCTGGTGTTTCTGATAAGTGTTTATGTCTTTTATTTTGAATTGAATATCCTGGATGCATTCTCATGTTTATACGCTCATAAATGGTTTCTGTATAGGAGTGATTGCCTTGTGTTTTGATTAAGAATAATGGATGCATGTTTATACTTATATGACCATAATCAGTTTATGTATAGAATGAATAAGTTTAGAATATGAGTCCATTCCTTTGAGATTTGTCCCATCTACTTGACTCACACTATATCTTGGTTTGATTTCTCAAAGGCACCTCCTCCCGGGAAGTTTCCTCGCATTCCAGAGTCAGAGTGAGTTCCTTGAAAAGACTACCGTTATAGTAAACCCACTAGTTTACTTTACCCCTATCACAGAGTTCATAGCTCAGTGAATTAGGAATCCTTTTCAGTCAGGTCACCAAGCCTAGGGATAATTACCGAAGCACCCTCTAAAGGATCATGTGATTTGAGTCTGGAAACCTTGTACAAGAAAGAGTAGTTCTCTCAGGTTTCAAAGTCGTGGGAGTTCGAAGCTCCGAGAGGTTGAATCTCGTGATTCAAGCTCAGAAAGGATAGTGAGTCTAGTTATCAAAAGAGAATACCCCATCATTTGGTAGACGAATGATCAGAATCCTTTTGGAAATACCCCAGAACGGTCAAGACTAATAGATCTAGAGGAGGAGCGTAGGCGTTAACACCTCGACCTCTTCAGCCTTCGAAAGTAGCGTTGGGATCCAGGACCATAGATACAAGGATCTATCAGATCTCTATAGACCATCGATCTTAACCTTTACATAGGCAGGAGAGTGGACTCGACAAACGTCCTGAAAGTCCCAAAGTATTCAGAACCATCCATCGACACAGGACATGTGGCAGTCGGGTAGCATTTCGCCGACTCGCGACTTGGAGTGGTCAAAGGGTAGGACTGCACAAACTCATGATTCATGAAATCGCGACATGATCGTGGCCATTGATCCATGAGTGATCTGGACCATCGATTTAGCGTGAATAAGTTTCAGCATTTCGGCACCTGGGAAACCAAAGGGCAAGACCCTTCATTTTCGCCAGTCGTGAAATCCCGGTATACGAAACCCCAAATCGTTTTAGCATGAATAAGTTTCGGCATTTAGGCACCCAGGAAACCAAAGGGAAAGACCCCTCGTTTTCGCCAGTTGCGAAATCCCGGTATACGAAACCCCGAATCAGTTTAGAGTGAATAAGTTTTAGCGTTTCAACACCTGGGAAACCAAAGGGCAAGACCCCTCGTTTTCACCAGTCGCGAAATCCCGGTATACGAAAGCCCGAATCAGTTTAGCTTGAATAAGTTTCGACATTTCAACACTCGAGAAACGAAAGGGAAAGACTCCTCATTTTCGTCAGTCGCGAAATCCCAGTATACGAAACCCCGAATCGGTTTAGCGTGAATAAGTTTCGGCGTTTCATACTCAGGAAACTAAAGGGCAAGACCCCTCATTTTCGCAAGTCATGAAATCCCGATACACGAAACCCCAATGCACTCTGTGGATGAGCCCTAGGACACAGGACAGGGTCATGTGGTAGGAAGGAGGAGTCCCGAAACGATTTGGACCATCCATTTGTAGAGAATGTGTGGCGAAGATCTAAAGTCACCGGGGTTCTAGACATCGGAGGAATAGGAGTGAAGACCGCATCAGAAATCACAAAAGGTAGAAAGTTAGGATTTAATCCGGGCTGTTGATCAAGTCAACGATTTGGACCATAGATCCGGATGATATCGAGCTTTCGGGTTTCGGGGATTGAAGGAACAAGGGTTCCTTGCAACAAAAAAATCTCGAAAGTATGTTCACAGAGGTGGTCACATGGAGGAGGATAAGGGAAGGGACGGTCTGCGCTAGGCCCCGTAGAAATTCAGGGATTCTATCCCTTGAAGAAAAGACAAAAAAAAAAAAAAATCTTAGATTCCGTAGTGGGTGTGTGACATTTTGAGAGTGGTCATCAATGAATATCACATAGTATAGGTATCCACTCAAGGAATAAACTATCATGGGTGCACATAAATTTATATGAACCAAGTCTAAGATCCACTTGGATCTATTGTCACTGCTTGGAAAGGACCCCTTGGCATTCTTTCCAAGAGCACAACCTATAAAAATGCCATTGTTTTCAACATGGATCTTTGGAATGCCTACCACCACCTTCGCCAGAGTGGGAAGAGATCTATAATGTAAATGATCAAGTCTCCTATGCCATAGTTTGATCAAACTAATAAAATCATGTATCAAGGCCTGAACTGGTCGGATAATAAATTTGTACAATATATCCTCTCAAACACCAATTACCTGATCATAATCCATACAAAAGTTATTATTCCATGCAATAACCTTTCCATCAAAGAAAGCAACCTTGTAGCATTTGTTCTCTAAGGTTGAAATAGAGACAAGGTTCCCTCTCATCCTAGGTACAAATAACACATCACTCAAATGGAGTGGGGTGCCATAATCCAATTGTAAGGAAGTGGATCCAACTCCCTTCATAGTATATTTAGCATCATGACCAAGTACAACATGCAAATGAGCTTCTTTCTCTACTAGATCTGTAAGGTGCTCTCTGTATCCAGTCATATGTCTAGAAGAACCATTGTTAATCAACCAAATATCATTATTAGTAGGAACCATACTTGACATATCGAGGTTCCCTCATGAAACCAATGTCTAAGACATATCAAGGTTCCCTCATGGAACCAATGTGTCACAGGACATATCGAGGTTTCCTTGTGAAACCAATTTCTAAGACATATCGAGGTTCCCTCATGGAACCAATGTCTCACAAGATGTATCAAGGTTTCCTCATGAAACCAATGTCTTGGTTCCTTCATCTGACCATCTGAGGCATGTCAAGCTGAAGTTCACATTCCCTTCTACTAGTTGTTGGCGACGGAAGTCACTCCTAGATTGCAGCAGGAGAAGAGCCCGACGCTCATCAGTTTTTTATGTCATGCTTTGTTTAATGAGGTGATCAAATGGGTAGAGACTCGAGAATATATCACTCAAACACAGGGACTGGGTCCGGCATGCGAGGAACAAAGGAGGTCTTGATCTAACTTCAGTCAGTGGGTTGATTTGAAAATGAGCAGGTTGAAGACTTGGTGAGGGGAGTGGACAAACTACCTCAGGCAACAGGCCTTTCAGTAATTTGTAGAAGAAAAACTTTGAATGCGAGATCCTCTGGTTCAGAGTTTCAAGAAACTGAGAGGGGGGACTTGACTGGATTCTCCAATTCCAAGTCATTCAATGCTAAGAAAATCACAGAGACCGATTAGAAACAGTGCAACTGTTACAGTGATCAAACTCTACATCATCCTATAACAATTACCGCTCGACTGGATTCTCCAATTCCAATCCATTCTAATACAGTGTAGACAAAGACGTGGAAGAAAAATTAACATTCATCAGACAAGAAGTCTCAAGAGTCCAGACATAACCAGGAAAATAGTGCTTCATTAAATTTTACCAACGGGAGCCTTGCTCAACCATCGATGCTTTACAAAATACAAAGACCGAGTCTATATACTCAGAAAATCCACCTCACAGTGGCGTGCTCAGTCACCCACGGCTTGGTGTCCTTTCGGCCAAATTCAGATAGGTATTCTTTGTCAGACACCACCTTAACTGCGCATGGCTCCGGCAGGAAGAGTAGCTGAGCCATTAAGTGTCGGGCTAGCGTGTGTAGACTTCCTCTGGTTGGCCGAAGGCTCGGCATGGATTCTTTAGAAAATTGGGTATACAGGACCCTCTCGAGAAGACAACTTGCCAGATTATCCATACTTTGCACTTAATGCCTATGGAGAGGTTTCAACCACCTTGGTTCAGCTTCATTTAATTCTTTAGTGAGGACCAGGATCGAAGTCGGGCTGAGCTGGTCTTGGAGGACGTGGTATTCCCTTCTGTGGAAAAACCCGACAATTTGGCACCTTCGCATAACTCTCTTCCTTTCTCAAGTGACCGTGGGCCCCACTTTCAGTGCTTTTGGTGCTATTGGGGTTCGGGGTTTCGAGATGTGGAACAACATGAAACTCTCACGCCTCGAACGTCTGAATGTCGAAATGCCGACGCGACTAGATCTCGCACCACACGTCCTTTGGATGGACGACTTCTATTCTCCTCTGCACACTATGGGCGCGATCTATTGTGTTAACTTTGGCGCAACTTCCTTATTCACGATTTCCTGCCAACCGTTGATCTGCTCATATGGATGGATCCAGACCGTTGACACTATAATCCTGCCCGCTCGCTTGATTTTAAGTCCGAAAAGGACTTTTTCTGTGCGCTGCGCTTGGGCACTCCTCATGCAACCTGCAAACCTAGACATCCCAATGCCAAAGACAATAATTGTCGCTAACATATAGGCTCCATGGGGGATAGAGTTGTCCCTGTGATGCTCTAAGAACTCATTCTGCAGTTTCGGTGCCTTGCTATTGGGCTATGGAGTCATTCACTAAACCAAAAATATACAAACAAAAAATGAACAAAGAACTAACGGACAATATTTACAAGCAAAGGAGATGCCTAAGGCTCAAACAAAACATTTCTTCAGAAAATGCCCATTCACTGGGTTGTTGAAAACCTCTTCACCCTCCAGATCGTGCAACTGGTACGTGTTGTTTGAGAAAACTTTAGAAAGTTTGAAGGGGCCGATCCATAGGGCGTCAAACTTGTTATGTTTGCCTTTATCCTGTCTGGGTGCATCCCACTTAAGTACCAAATCCCCAACCTCAATATCCTTCTTCCTAACCTTCTTTTCAAAAGCCTGTTTGACCCGTTGCTGATGACTATGAGCTGTGTCTCTCACCTGTTCCCTAATCTGCTGTACTTCTACTATTTGATGAATCCTTTTGATCATATGATCCGACTCTCCTTCATAATCTTGAAAGAACTTCGCCACAGGTAAGGCGAGTTGAGTAGGGAAGACAGCCTCTGTTCCATAAACAATTTGGAAAGGTGAGATGCCCAGGGACTTTTTTGTTGTCACCCAGTTGGCCCATAGAGAAAATTTGAGCTTTGAATCCAAGGCTCTTTTATTGTCTTCCAATAATTTTTTAATGAGCTTGATCAGAATTTTATTGGAAGACTCCGCCAGTCCATTCCCTTGAGGATAATAGGGAGTAGAGTAAATCAGCGAAATCTCAAACTGTTCACAAAACTTAACCAAAGGCTCAGACCTGAAAGAGGTGGCATTGTCGGTGACAATTTTACTGGGACAACCAAATTTGGCTATGATATCCTCCAGGAAGTTGATGATTACTTTGTGAGAAGTGCTCCTGGTAGGGGTAGCTTCTATCCATTTGGTGAAATAGTCTGTCGCAGTCAGGATCCACCTGTGTTGACCACTTGAGGGAGGATGAATTTCTCCAATGAAGTCCAACCCCCATTGCTGAAAAGGTGCTGCAGCTACTATAGGATTTAATGGCAGTGGTTTGAGCTGTTGTTTTCTTGAGAACTTTTGGAATTGGATGCAAACTCTGATTTCCCTCCAGACATTAGTGAATAAAGTAGGCCAGTAATATCTATCCCTGAGGATCTTATGAGTTGTGGTCTTCCAGAAATGATGCCCCCTGCAAAGGCCGTTATGGAAATCAATTGTAACCTTCTGGGCCTCTTGCAGGTCCAGGCATCTTAAGAGCACCCCTAGAGGGTCTTTCCAGTACAAGGCTTGGTCAATGAGGCAATACCTAACTGCCTTGAGCTTTAGAGCTCTTGCCTTTCTTTTTCCCATTCCATCAGAAGGCTTCAATTCTTGCAAAAAATACAAGATATCAATGTACCAGGTGCATGTTGCTAGTGATAAGGCACCCTGAGAATTCTTATTGGTCGACTCAGCTTACGGATTTTCTGAACATGCATTGATGAAGCTAATCCCCAAGGCTTTGCAATTGGATTCAACCAGCAACTTGGCTAAACCCTACCCCTTTATCAACTTGGTGGGATTAATATCCAGATCAAACTCTAGGATTTTGGTGATCCACTTACCTCTTCTCCCATCTATGTCGGGTTGTATAAGGATGTCCTTCACAGAGGCTGAAGGAACGTATGCGATAACCTTTGAGTGCAAGACATAGACCCTGAAATATTTGAGAGATTTTACTAAGGCATAGGCCTATTTTTCCATGATTTCATACCTGACCTCTACATCTCTCAATGCCTTGCTAAAAAAGGGAATGGGTTTTTCTCGCCCTTCCTCATTTTTCCGCAAGAAGACCGCCGCTACTGTATCAAAAGAAGAAAAAGAGAAAATTAGGAACCCTTTGGAATAGTCAGGATTGATCAGCATGGGTGCCTCAGTCAATGCTCTTTTGATTTGGGCAAAAGATTCCCTGGGTTCAATGGTCCATTTCACTTCGCTTCCCTTCCTGAGCATAGCTGTGATATGTTTCACCAACTCAGCAAAATTTGAGACGAATCTCCTCAAGAAATTCATATTCCCTAAAAAGGCATGAACTTCCTTCTTGGATCTGGGATGTGACAGGCTTTGAATCACATCTACCCTACTAGGATCAATCCTCACTCCTTCTTCTGATACTATATGGCCTAATAGCTTCCCCTCCTTCATAGCAAACAAAGATTTTCTAGGATTTAAGGATAGGCCAAACCTCCGACACTTCTCAAAAACTTTTCTCAGATGACCGCAGTGCCCCTTGTCAGACCTGGAGAAGACTGTTATGTCATCCAGGTAGATCACCACAAACTTATCTTTCTCCCCAATGAAAGCTATGTCCATGGCTCGCTGAAATGTTGCCCCTGCATTCATCAATCCAAAAGGCATTTTGGCATACATGAATGTTCCCCAAGGAGTGGTGAAGGCCATTTTTTCTCTGTCCTCAGGTATGACTGATATCTGATTATGGCCAGAAAATCCATCAATCATGGATATCCTAGATGCACCAGTCACCTTCTGCAGTATTTGTTCCATATTGGGTAGGGGGTAATTGTCTTTCCTTGAGCTCCTGTTTAGGTTCCTGAAATCAACACAAAGTCTGATTTCTCCACTTTTCTTCCTTACTGGGACCAAATTGGCCACCCATTCAGAATATCTCAAGGGGATGATAATTTGGGCATCTAGCAATTTCTTCACTTCCTTCTCCATGACAGGTAGCAACATGGGATTTATCTGTCTCAGCTTCTGCCTAAATGGCTTAGCCTCTTCTTTCAATGGGATCTTGTGTTCAATGATAGATGTGTCATAAGTCTTGAGGTATTCATAGGCCCATGCGAACACATCAGTGAATTCCTTCAATAACTCAGTATATTCCTCCTTCTGTTCACTGGTTAAGCTGCTTGATAATTTGATAAACTTAGGTTCCTTCTGTGTGCCAATGTTGCATTCGGTTGTATCAACATCTTTAATTGAAACACCACCCTTAACTACCACATCATTCTTGTCGAACAACCTTTCTAAAGGGACCAGTCCCCTTGGAATGTGATTGCTAGGCAGCTGAATAATCTGGTGATTAATGATTTTATTTAAGAATACCTCAGAGGGAGGATCACCTTCGAGATCAGGATCTTGATCGATGTGCAATGCCGAAAACTCATCGACGGACTGAAGAAAATTTTTAATTTCAAGATCGTCCTCGAATACCTCCTAATGCTTTACATTGTCCAGGATGGATGGCCTATATCTTATTTCGACCTCGCCATGGATCTTCGGCGACAGAGGGATACTAAACAGACTAGCCGAGACTGCTAAGGAGTCGGCCGAGGTATTTTCTTCCCTTGGGACAAAAGTAATGTTGAAAGCTGAGAAGAAATTATCAATCAGGTCCCACACCTCATTTCTGTAACTCCTGAGCCGAGGATGCTTGGCCTAATAAACGTTCTTGACCTGTTGGATTATCAATTCTGCATCTCCAAACACTGACACCTCTTCAATTCCCATTTCTTTTGCAGCCCTCATACCCAGAACAAGAGCTTCATATTCCGCCACATTGTTGGTAGTTTCAAATTCCAACTTGTATGACAAAGATATGGTCTCTTGGCAGGGCGATATGAAAATCACTCCAGCACCTGCGCCTATACTGGAGGAAGCTCTGTCAAAGAACATATTCCAAACAGAGGTGGTTGGAGGAGGTATCTGTAGATTAAGAATGGGTCGCTTTTTGATCTGTAAAGGGACCTCAGGAGCTCTAGTGATCTATAACAAACTAGACCCTAAATCAGTGTCAAGTGCAAAGATGGGGTGATTAGTGGGATTTGCTTCATCACTGACAATATAGGCTAGCTGGGCTTCTCTGTAGAACCTCCTATGTTCCCCTCCAAAGACCGGAATGGTGGCATATGTGAGATCCATCTGTAACGTTCCCCCAAGTCTTTTAATCCAAGACCTTGACAAAAACATCCCAAACTTGGGGGGAACGTCGGCTACCACAATGTTCATGACCACACTCTTCATGGGTAGCTGAAACAAAGAAACTACCAGGTCCTTGATGACTCCCAGACATTGCACCCTCCTCGAATCAAAAGAGTGCAAATCATGATAGGCCTTGGTCCATTGTTATTAGGTCTCCTGAAACCTCTATTATCAGCATTCTGGGGATTTCTGTACATGGGCTTCCCTTCTAACTCCCACCTTTCCATCCTGGCAGAAAGTGATTTTAGTACTCTAGCTGTCTCATCTGTCCGATGGGGCATGGGAGAGGAGCCGGATGGGGAGGCTTAAGGCCTTTTCTTATATATGTTTCTATCAGCAACGTTCTTGAGTCGGTCAACATCCAATATGTTAGATTCTACTTCCACGACTGCATCCTGCATGTGGGCTAGGGTAGTGGCTCTTCTCTCCCTCAACAGTAGGTAGAAATCAGGATCAAAAGCACTAGCATAAGTGATCTTAGCCGAGGCTTCTGAGGGCTTTACCTCAGAGGGAATTTTATTATACATTTTATTGAATCTCTTGGAGAAATCAGAGACAGACTCTCCTTCTTTTCTCTTCAAAGATCCAAACTCTGTCATATAATACACAAAATCTTTCTTATCTCCCCACTGTCTCAAAAAGGCATTATCTAAAGCTTCGATCCCATCAACAGATCTAGGGGGCAGGGCCTTGAACCATTTTCTAGCTTCGCCTTGGAGGCTATGAACAAAAATCCTCATCCATACGTCTGCATGCATGATGACATTATCATCTATGAAACTGTAAAAGGATTCTAGGTGTTCATCTACCGTTACGTCCCCCTCACCCGTAAACTTGGGTAGTTGCTTGAGGTAACCATCTGCCGAGAGGGCATTGAGGGGCTGAGGTAACACAAGGGGAGCATACCTAGCGGCTATAATAGCCTCCATTCTAGTCATAGGGGGATTAGCACCAGCCATAGGAATATTAGGTGAAGGAGAACTTGGAGGAGAAGGAGTTCATGAAGGGGCTGCTGGGAATGAGTCTCGAAGTGGAGTGGGAAACAAGAGAGGATTTAAGGAGAAGGATAACAAGCTCAAGTTAGTAGGCGCGCCTCTTCGTGTAGGAGTGGGGAAATCTTCTGTAGTCCTGGGTCTACACCAATGGACAGCTTCAGAGGAGAGGGGAGTGACAAGGATTTCTCCCTCCAATCCCAGACCAGGAGGGGAAAACTCAGTAGGAACACTCCCAAAATTCAGGAAGCGAGAAACCTCTGAAGGAGGTCTATTAAGAAACTGAGGAGGAGAAAATGGAGTTCTTACAGAAGGAGATGGTGGATTACCTGTTTCAGCGGTGGGAGCTTCTTCTTAAAGGGCCTTTCCTTTTCTAAGAACCACCTATGGATCGGTTTCAGGTGTAGCCAGAGGCAACTGTGGATGAGACCATGTGTGCCTACCCCTGAAAGCCACAATTAACATGGCAGGTTTGCCAAAGTGGAGTCATCGCAATGGATTCACCAGGTGCACAACAACAATCTTTAAAAGGATCTGATACCTGATGCACCTTCAGGATCAGAGGCTTAATGTCGTTAAATCTCGGAGAAAATTTTCAACTTTGTCCCCGACAACGGCACCAGAAATGTTGGTGATGGAAGTCACTCCTGGATTGCAGCAGGAGTAGAGCCCGATGCCCATCAGTTTTTTATGTCACACTTTGTTTAATGAGGTGATCAAATGGGTAGAGACTCAAGAAGATATCACTCAAACTCAGGGACTGGGTCCGGCATGCGAGGAACAAAGGAGGTCTTGATCTAACTTCAGTCAGTGGGTTGATTTGAAAATGAGCAGGTTGAAGACTTGGTGAGGGGAGTGGAAAAACTACCTCAGGCAACAGGTCTTTCAGTAATTTGTAGAAGAAAAACTCTGAGTGCGAGATCCTCTCATTCATAGTTTCAAGAAACTGAGAGGGGGGACTTGACTGGATTCTCCAATTCCAAGTCGTTCAATGCTAAGAAAATCACAGAGACCGATTAGAAACAATGCAACTGTTACAGTGATCAAACTCTACATCATCCTATAACAGTTACCTCTCGACTGGATTCTCCAATTCCGAGCCGTTATAATACAGTGTAGACAAAGACGTGAAAGAAAAACTAACATTCATCAGACAAGAAGTCTCAAGAGTCCAGACATAACCAGAAAAACAGTGCTTCATTAAAGTTTACCACCGAGAGCCTTGCTCAACCATCGATTCTTTACAAAATACAAAGACTGAGTCTATATACTCAGAAAATCCACCTAACAACGACGTGCTCAGTCACCCACGGCTTGGTGTCCTTTCGGCCGAATTCAGACGGGTATTCTTTGTTAGACGCCACCTTAACTGTGCATGGCTTCAGAAGGAAGAGTAGCTAAGCCATTAAGTTCCGAGCTAGCATGTGCAGACTTCCTATGGTTGGCCGAAGGCTCGGCATGGCTTCTTTAGAAAAATGGGTATACAGGACCCTCTCGAGCAGACAGCTTGCCAGATTATCCATACTTTGCACTTAATGCCTGAGGAGAGGTTTCAACCACCTCGGTTCAGCTTCATTTAATTCTTTAGTGAGGACCAGGATTGAAGTTGGGCTGAACTGGTCTTGGAGGATGCAGTATTCCCGTCTGTGGAAAAACCCGACGCTTTGGCACCTTTGCATAACTCTCTTCCTTTCTCAAGTGACCGCGGGCCCCACTTGCGACGCTTTTGGTGCTATCGAGGTTCGGGGTTTCGAGATGTGGAACAACATGAAACTCTCACCCCTCGAACTTCCGAATGCCGAAACGCCAACGTGACTAGATCTCGCGCCACGCTTCGTATGGATGGATGACTTCTATTCTCCCCTGCACACTATGGGGGCGATCTATTGTGTTAACTTTGGCGCAAATTCCTTATTCGCGATTTCCCGCCAACCGTTGATCTGCTCATATGGATGGATCCAGACCATTGACACTATAATCCTACCTGCTCACTTGATTTTAAGTCTGAAAAGGACTTTTTCTGTGCACTGTGCTTGGGTGCTCCTTGTGCAACCTGCAGACCTAGACATCCCGATGCCGAAGACAATAATTGTCGCTAACACTAGTCCATACAGGACCCTCTAGGGAGAATGTCTCATGATGCTGCCTAATTTTCCACAACAAAGATATCATCGTGTGCCCAATTTCTCTTTTTGATTTTGGGACAAGAAGTCAATTTTATAAAGCTGGCTAAATGTCGCCCGATCTTTTCGACTAGAAAAAGAGGGGTAAGAAAAATCCCAAAATAGAGAGATAAATCACTTGGTGCACCGACCATTGGACCCATATTATACTGATAATGCTCATTTGTGGATTACATCTCATGCATCCTTTGTTCGGCTGTGTAATGACGACTCAATGAAGCTAAGTTCTCATTTCTTCAACGATTAATCTTGGTTAAGGAAGATAAATAATCCATGAGGTCCAATTATTGATGCAAAGATTTGATATTCAGATGAAGCGAGACATTCCTCCTCTATCAAAATTTTGTATCCATATAATATATATATATATATAGCCACATGTCTCCTCTTTTTCACCCACTAAATGCAATCATCCATGCATAAAACTATTTGATATTTGTTGACTACAATTCAATTTCTTTTAGGACCACATACTATGACATAGTTAGTCAAATACGTAATCTGCGATTCAATAGTGTGTTTGTTGGCGTGAATCGATTCAATTCAATCACTTTTTATCCTTTTTCGTCATTTGGTCAAAGTTGTTGATGTATGTAGGGTGAATGAATCTAATATTACATTGGTGTTCCAATAACGCGCCCAAGGTATGACTGCATGATTGATTTAGATTCGTCCTAGTTGTCTCGATAGACTGCAGGTAATATCCGTGTAACAACAAATACACCTTTCTCATGAGGAGTTCTCTCCAGTGCCTAACCTTATGTTAGCACTCTAGCATAGTACGCCCATTATTGCAATGATGGACAAATATCTCTATATATGCACATAACTTACTGCGCTATATACATCCTTCTCTATATATGCATGTAGCCTCTACTTTTCACGCACAGCCCAAAACTACTGACAAAATGCACTATATACATCCTTCTCTATATATGCATGTAGCCTCTAGTTTTAATTTGCTAAAAAATTTCATTGAGCCACTTGGATCTTGGAAGCAGAGGGAAAAAGTGATGGCTATACACATTAACTCACATTAATGACGATTTGTAGGCCTTGATATGGAATTGGTAAGAATTTTGAGTCAACGAAAGCCAAGTAGAGGTTGAGTAATACAGGTAGCATTCGACTAATGCATTGTCGATCTATCACTTCATGTAAAATCTCAATCTATCACTTCACGTACAATCTCCTACATAACTACACATAATTTATCCTTTATTTATCACGTAATCACGAGATTTTAGCCTGTAATTCATTGATTTTTCATATGAGAGATTATATGAGATGATATATGATAGATTGATATATTACAATGATGAGTTTTCCATATATAGAGAACATATGGTGACCATCCATGAAGGGATGCGTCCCTTGGATAATAAATGACTATTTATTATTATTATTACTTATTATATATATTATTTAATAATCAACAATTATTTATTAATTATTAATCGAGGAGAATGCCTTCCCGATGTTGTCCAAACATCAACACTCCCTCTCAACGAGGGAGACATTCTACTTCATGAAAAGTTTGTATCTAAAGTATACAAATTTTTCCCTAGACTCATGACACTTTTCTATCAGTCCTTGGAGATGTCTCTCTCCCACCTGAATCAAGGGAAAATCCCCTTGCATCTCTCCCTATGAGTCAACTAACTCTCTCTGAGATCAGGCTCACTGTGGGTCTGCATGTGATAACATCTAGCATCTTGAGTCTTTATCATTCCTTATCAAATCACCATGACTAGGACAAAGACCACACCAATGTCATTCACCACAGGTACACCCCTGTGAGTGAATGTCATCTTGATGCTAACTTACACGTGGAAATCACCTCAGGCACCTCAAGTCCATATTATTCCTTTTCATGATCAAGGAAGGACTACACTTGGGACCATTTACCACAAGTACACCTTTGTGATAAATGCATCCTATCTCCCTTGGTCTGCAACCCAATCTAGGAGAAGGTTCACTCGATGCTTACTTGGCACATTGTAGAAAAAGGTTCGTCATGCATGGCACTCCCATGTGGACTTCTAGAGGCTACTCCCTCTAGAAACACTAGGGTCAACTCCCCATAGTGTGTGACATCAAGGTAAACTCCCTTGACGTGTCCTCATGTGCTCTCCACAAGGGGCGTTGGGATATAATACCAAACCCATTTATCCCTCTCAGATAAGTGTCCTCACAAATAAACTCAACTCAGTCACAGAGGAGTACGATCTGGAGAATGTCTTAGGAAGCTACAAAAATCAACACTCCCTCTCAGTGAGGGAGGCATTCTCTACCATGCAAAGTTTGTCACGGAAGTACTCGAAATTCTTCTTGGTAAGGGGTTTGGTTAGAACATTAGCAACCTACTCATCTATAGGAAGGTACTACACCAATACTACCTTCCTCTGCACCATGTCTTAGATGTAATGGTACTTGATCTCAATGTGTTTCGATTTTCATGAAACACTAGATTCTATGAGAGCTTCACACAGATCTGGTTATCATGATGAATAACAGTGGAATCCAACACATGTACAAATAAATATTCAAGGAGATTTTGAAGCCACATTGCTTCGTGAAATTCCACACTCAATGCAGTGTACTCTTCTTTTGTGGTGCTCAAAACCATAGAAGTTTGTTTCCTGTTACACCAGGAAACCATGGCAGATCCCAAAGTGAAGCAACACCCAGAGGTGCTCTTCCTGTCCACTGTGCTCCTTGCCCAATCAGAGTCAGTATATTCTTGCAATATCATGTCAATAATGGAAGTATATATTAGACCATGTCCAATTGTTCCTTGCAGGTATCTCAACACATGCTTTGTAGTAATCTAGTGTGTCTGTATCGACTGACTCATAAACTGGCTAAGTGCACTCACTGCATAGAAAATATCTATTTTGGTGTTAACCAGATACATCAATGATCCAATCGGTTGTTTTTATAGGGTCATATCAATCTAGTTGGAATCAGAAGAAGACACACTTAGTTTCTTCATATTCTTCACCATTGGTGTAGCCATGGGCTTACAGTTCAGTATCCCAAACTTCTTCAATATCTAAACTATGTACTTCCCTTGACTCAGGAAGATCTCATTAGTTCTCTGCCACACCTCTAGTCCCAAGAATTAGTTCATCATACCAAGGTACTTCATCTCAAACTCAGAGGCCAACACATACTTGCATTCAACAATAAGGCTCTATGTACCGGTCATGAATAAATCATCAATGTAGAGGACCAAAATTAGGGAATCACCATTAACAGTCTTGTAGTATAGGTTGGGATCAACAACACATTTGTTGAACCCAAAATCATTAGGTGTCCATCAATCCTCGTATACCAAGCTCGAGGTGCTTGCTTGAGTCCATACAGAGCCTTTTCCAACCTGCACACATGAGACTCCTTCTCACGTATCATGAAAACATCTGGTTGCTTGATGTATACTTCTTCCTCAATCTCTCCATTGAGAAAGGTTGTCTTCACATCCATCTGATGTAGTCTCCAACCCATGGATGCTATAAGGGAAATAATCATCCGGATAGAAGTGTATCGAGCAACAGGAGAAAAATGTCTCCTCCTAATCTCTTCCCTCCACCTGAGAGAATCCTCTAGAAACAAATATCTATTTGTGATTCTCGATGCTCCCGTTAGCTATGTGTTTGATCTTATGGATCCACTTGGAAGTCACTATAGACTTCCCCTCAGGTCTTGAAACAATATCCCACACATCATTCTCCATGATGGACTAATACTCCTCTATCATGGCATCTCTTCATATTGGTTGACTAGATGTCTCCTCAAAGGTAGCATCTCTACTCACCTCAATTTGTCTCTGAACAGGAATGTAGATTTGGTATGCCTTTGAAGACTCAATGTACCCCACAAATGTACCCTTTCTTCTTGAAGGTTCTAGTTTGGTCCTTTTCTCCTTGGGTACATGAATGTCTATTGGACACCCAAATATCCTGAAGTTTCCAACCTCATGCTTCACTCTGATGAAGACCTCCTCGTGAGTCATGTTCCTCAAAGTCCTATGAGGACTTCTGTTCTATAAATACACTGTAGTCATGGATTCCTCTGCCCACAAAAACATAGGTAAATGTTGATCATGAATCACCGCCTTGACTTCCTCAACAATAGATCTATTCTTTTTCTCTGTGACCCCATTCTATTGAGGGTTGTAAGGAATGGTGTACTCCCTCTTGATCCCCACCTCAATGCATAAATCACTGAAATCCTGGGAGGTGTATTCTCCTACATTATGTGATCTCATCACTTTGATCTTCTTTTCGGTCAAGTTTTTGACCTGTTCTCTATACTCCTAAAATATGGCAAGGACTCCATCCTTGGTCTTCAAGAAGTAAATCCGAGTCTTATGAGAGTGTTCATCAATGAATATCACATAGTATAGGTATTCACTCAAGGAAGCAGTTGTAATGGGTCGAGATAAATTTGTATGAACCAAGTCTAAGATCCACTTGAATTTATTATCATTGCTCAGAAATGACCCCTTGGCATTCTTTCCAGGAGAACAACCTATACAAATGCCATTGTGTTCAACATGGATCTTTGGAAGGCCTGCCACCATCTTCCCCAGAGCGAGAAGAGCTCTATAATGTAAATGAGCAAGTCTCCTATGCCATAGTTTGCTCAAACTAATAAAATCATGTATCAAGGCCTGAACTGGTTGGATAATAAATTTGTACAATATGTCCTCTCAAACATCAATTACCTGAGCATAATCCATACAAAAGTTCTTATTCCATGCAATAACCTTTCCATCAAAGAAAGCAACCTTGTAGCATTTGTTCTCTAAGGATGAAATAGAGACAAGGTTCCTTCTCATCCTAGGTACAAATAACACATCACTCAAATGGAGCGGGGTGCCATAATCCAAATGTAAGGAAGTGTATCCAACTCCCTTCATAGTATATTTAGCATCATCAGCAAGTACAACATGCAACTGAGCTTCTTTCTCTAGATCTGTAAGGTGCTCTCTGTATCCAGTCATATGTCTGGAAGAACCATTGTTAATCAACCAAATATCATTATTAGTAGGAACCATACTTGACATATCAAGGTTCCCTCATGAAACCAATGTCTAAGACATATCGAGGTTCCCTCATGGAACCAATGTGTCATAGGACATATTGAGGTTTCCTTGTGAAACCAATTTCTAAGACATATCGAGGTTCCCTCATGGAACCAATGTCTCACAAGACATATCGAGGTTTCCTTGTGAAACCAATGTCTTGGTTCCTTCATTTGACCATCTGAGGCATGTCAAGATGAAGTCCACATTCCCTCCTACTAGTCCATATAGGACCCTCTAGGGAGAATGTCTCATGATGTTGCCTAATTTTTCACAACAAAGACATCATCGTGTGCCCAATTTCTCTTTTTTATTTTGGGACAAGAAGCCAATTTTATAAAGCTGGCTAAATTTCGCCTGATCTTTCGACTAGAAAAAGAGGGGTAACAAAAATCCCAAAATAGAGAGATAAATCATTTGGTGCACCGACCATTGGACCCATATTACGCTAATAATGCTCATTTGTGGATTACATCTCATGCATCCTTTGTTCGGCTACATAATCATGACTCAATGAAGCTAAGTTCTCATTTCTTCAAGGATTACTCTTGGTTAAGGAAGATAAATAATACATGAGGTCCAATTATTGACATAGACATTTGATATTTAGATGAAGCGAGACATTCCTCCTCTATAAAAATTTTGTATCCATATATAATACATATATAGCTGCATGACTCCTCTTTTTCACCCATTAAATGCAACCGACCACGTGTAAAACTCTTTGATATTTGTTGACTACAATTCAGTTTCTTTTAGGACCACATACTATGGCACAGTTAGTCAAAGATGTAATCTACAATTCAATAGTGTGTTTGTTGACATGAATCGATTCAAGTCAATCGCTTCTTATCCTTTTTCGTCGTTTGGCCATCTCGAAGCCGGGTCCATGGAATTGATTGTAAGGGTCCAACAATAATACTAATGGCGGTTTCTAATAGAGTGTAGAGACGGTTTAGGGTTGACTATCGCATGCCATCACCCACACAACCTAAATTACGCGTTATGTCTTTTTTGGGTTGATTTAATGTGACAAAAGGAAATATTCGATTTGCTTTAAAAGTTGATCGATGATATAACTTTCAATTAAAATTACAAATACATATTTATGAGTAAGTGGAAGGATTATGAAAATAATTTGGAATCTATTTCGACATGAATAAAGTGGATATGTATGGGCTATTTTATAAGTGAAAATTACAAATACATATTTATGAGTAAGTGGAAGGATTATGAAAATAATGTGGAATCTATTTCAACATGAAGAAAGTGGATATGTATGGGCTATTTTATAAATGAAATAAGTTAAGTAAAAATATGAATAAGTGCATTTTATTGATGGCTTTTTTTATTAACAAGTTTATGTATTTAATATTTTTTTATATTTATTAAATATATTTATATTGCAATTAATCAACTATCATAATGTATCATTTTTTTGTGCTTATTCAAGTTAAAGGGTGCTTTTCTATAGTTGTTAGACTCACATTGTATGGTATAAAGTGGGAATAAAGGTAACCTAACAACATAAACAAATAGATTCAATCGAAAGTCTTAAAAGGATGAGCTTGGAAATGATGAATGAAATGAAAGTTTCAGTGCTTAGTTGCTTGGGTTATGGAGGTAATTGATGTAATTTAAGAGGGTTATTCATCTAATGATTAAGAGTTATAGATGGACAAGGAGACATTCTCTATATAGCTTCTCCTAACTTAACAAACAATAAATCACAAAAGTAGATGGGTAGGGACTCACAATAGGAGCTCTACTACCAACTGAATTCATAAAGGTGAGTCAAGCTTAACTCAAAAGATGTTTAGGCTTTAGACTCCTTCTCTCCAAGGCTAGGTGCAAGCTCTTCACTCATAAGTGAGATTTACAACTTTAATTCCTCTCCTTAGAAACTAGGCACTCCTACAAATTGATTTTGACAATCAACCTAGTGATCAAAAACTACCAATTGCATAATAGAATATGTACCACACATACAATATCATACAAACATAACTTACAAGCTTAACACAAAAAGGTTACCTTAATTCCAAAAGCTTGGAGNGTTTAGGCCATATATTTTACTTTCATTTTTCTTTTCAAGAGGGAAACAATAGAAAAGAATCACCATGGAGGTGAGAAATACTAGAAAAGAATCACCACAGTGACCTCTAGCATGCGAGCATTCTCCATCTCATGGATTTGAATTGAATTAGATTAACTCTGCAACTTGGCATGCATTCACAATCTTGAAAACATTAAAAACATTGTAGCACACTACTTGGGCACACTTCTATTAATGCAAGGTTTGTGCACTAAATTTGAACAAAGTTGTGTGGTTTTGTTTTGGGTGTTTTTCATTTTCATTGAGAGCATCGCATGAGAGATCGATGAAGGAAAAACCTATGTTGGACTAGTCGGCCTCTTCTTCTTTGGGTAGTATTTTTCCCTCCTAATGCTTGGAAATGGTGTGACCATGGAAATGGAAAAAAAAAATGGTTCTCCAATAGAGCCGATGATCGTTATTAGAGGATTCTATCTATTTTTTGTTTGTTTTCTTTGGGTTCGTCTCACTAAGGGTTTGCTGAGATTTATGAGCATTGGAAGCAGGGTCCATGGAAGTGTTTGTAAGGGTCCAACAATAATACTAATGGCGGTTTCTAATAGAGTGTAGAGACGGTTTAGGGTTGACTACCGCATAACGTGACCCACGCCACCTAAATTACGCATTATGGATTTTTTGGGTGATTTGACGTGAAAAAAGGAAATATTCGATTTTCTTTAAAAGTTGATCGATGATATAACTTTCAATTAAAATTACAAATACATATTTATGAGTAAGTGGAAGGATTATGAAAATGATTTGGAATCTATTTCAACCAGAGAAAGTGGATATGTATGGTCTATTTTATAAGTGAAACAAGTTAAGTGGGATGGTTATATAATTTATTGAGTAAGTGCATTTTATTGATTTTTTTTTTGGATTAACAAGTTTATGTATTTAATATTTTTTATTTTTATTAAATATATTTATATTGCAATCAATCAACTATCGTGATGTATCATTTTCTTGTGGCTATTCAAGTTAAGGGGTGTTTTTCTATGGTTGTTAGGCTCACATTGTATGGTATAGAGTGGGAATAAAGGGAACCTAACAACATGAACATATGGATTCAATGGAAAGTCTTAAAAGGATGAGCTTGGAAATGATGAATGAAATGAAAGTTCCAATGCTTAGTTGCTTGGGCTATGGAGGTCATTGATGTAATCTAAGAGGGTTATCCATCTAATGATTAAGAGCTATAGATGGACAAGGAGACATTCTTTATATAGCTTCTCCTAACTTAACAAACAATAAATCACAAAAGTAGATGGGTAGGGACTCACAATAGGAGCTCTACTACCAACTCAATTCATAAAGGTGATTCAAGCTTAACTCAAAAGATGTTTAGGCTTTAGACTCCTTCTCTCCAAGGCTAGGTGCAAGCTCTTTACTCATAAGTGAGATTTACAACTTTAATTCCTCTCCTTAGAAACCGGGCACTCCTACAAATTGATTTTGACAATCAACCTAGTGATAAAAAGCTAACAATTGCATAATAGAATATGTACCACACATACAATATCATACAGACATAACTTACAAGCTTAACACAAAAAGGTTACCTTCATTCCAAAATCTTGGAGCTAGGCATGCTCACAAGTTCTCTCATTGATCCTTTGTTCCAATCCTAGTTACAAACGGAGAGAACAAATTCTTAGATTTGAGCTCTAACTCCTCTAAGGACAAATACTAAAATATTTACAACAACTACCGAAGTGGAAAAATTAGGTCAAGAGCCCATAGAAAAGTGATTGTATACAATGTTCTA
>JZKD02S2024677.1:44331-56767 GCA_000966675.3 Picea glauca | reverse complement strand
AACAAGATTAAGGCCATGATGGACTGGCCGATTCCCAAAACATTAAAGAATCTTAGAGGATTTTTGGGTTTGATAGGTTACTACTACAAGTTTGTTCAGAACTATGGAAGAATAGCAGCACCTTTAATGGCACTAACTAAGAAGGATGAATTTTCATGGAATCCAGAGGAAACTAAATATTTTGAACAAATTAAAGAGGTGACGTCTAAAGCTCATGTCTTGGCCACTCCAGACTTCACAAAAACCTTTATTGTGGAATGTGACACCTCATGAAATGGAACTGGTGTTGTCCTAATGCAAGAAGGAAGGCGCCTAGCTTTTGAAAGTGGACCACTCAAGGGAAAGGACTTACACAAACCCATTTATGAGAAGGAAATAATGGAAATACTACATGCATTGAAGAAATGTCATCCTTACCTAATAGGTAGGCACTTCAAGGTCAAAATGGATGATGAGATTCTTAAATACTTCTTGGAACAAAGACCATCTTCAGAAGAAAAGAAAAAAATGGGTAACCAAGATATTGGGTTATGATTTTGAAATTGTCTAGAAAAAGGGTGTAACATACCCACTACCTACAATAGATTTTTTCGTTGATTTCTCAACAATGAGAATCCCCGAAGTTCGCAACAATGAAAGACCAATGCCTATCTACAGGTATTTATTACCTTGTCACGGCCCCTTCTTCACGCGTCTGTGACATTTCCTCGATGATAGCTTTGGGTTTCGGAGTTTCATGATTCCTGACGAAAAAATTCCCTGTCCTCTCGAATTCCCTATCTTCGATGGACAATTTTACCGACAAACACCCTTTACGCATTATCCCTCCTGGCTATGCTCTGGTCCATGTGACCGTTAATTCATAAGACTACAACCTTGTCCTCTTCATAGGGTTTTTGGAATTTTCAATGTCGAAATACACTCATCCTCACGATTCGCGACTCCTCGAATCCCGACGTGATCTTTATGCACTAGCTCTCCTGGCTAGGCTCCTGGCCCATACGACCATTATCCCCATGACCGTAGTCTTACCGCTCATCGGGGTTTTGAACCTTTAAGTTCCACAATACATTGGCTCACGGGATTATCGATCCTTCAAATCCCGACACGCTCCAACTTCCGTTAGCTCTCCGATCTAGACCTCTAGCCCACATGACCACTATTCCACAAGACCACATCCTTGTCTCCCATCGGGGTTTGAAACATCGCAATGTCGAAATGAATAAACATTTTGTCCTCAGAATTCCTAATATCCCAATATGACATCATCTTCTGCTAGTCCCTTGGGCTAGACATTTTGTTCCACACGAACTCCCTCTATATGACCGCAGCCATATACTTCTGCCAGGATTCCTCCTATCAGGGTTTTGACACTCGTGATGTCCCAACAACTTGGTTCACCGATCCCCGATTCTCGACACGCTCCTCTACTCCTTTAGCCTCCCAAGCTAAGTCTTTAGTCCACATGATCAATGTCCCCGTGACCACAACCTTTCCTCTCGTCGGGGTTTCGGACTTCGGAGTTTCAAAATGTATTGACTTCTCGTCCCCGTGATTCCCGATTCTCCGAATCTCGACTGACTGATAGTTGGCTCCCAGTTATCGGATTTTCGTAGTTCGCGATTCCAAAATGCATAAACACTTTGACACCAGGATCCCCAATGTCCCGATGACCCAAACACCAATCATCAACTTCCTGTCGGGCCTTTCCCCGATGGCGGCGATTGCTGCCACGCGTCCTTTTCAAGATGGACGGTTCTGATCTCTTTGAGATTTTGAGACTTGTCATGTCCCGACTCCTTCGACCTCAAGAACTCCGATTTCATGAATGTTGATACCCCAATGAAGGTCAGGAAGTCTACCTGGTGTGAGAAGGGTTAAACCCTGTGCACCTTCTATTGAATCTGAAGGCTAACGGGTAAATGGACCAAGATCTAACGGTCTAGATCCATTCTCCCTGTGCACACCCCAGAGACTAAACTCCGAGTATATTAGCCCGATTCCACAGCTGACGGGATTTTCTGGATGAGATCCAACGACTCAGATTGTCCCACCTTGTGCATTCTTCCACTATTTCGTGGATGTGAAAAGATCAATTTTCCAAATGTTCTCCTGGGCCTTGGGATCTATGATCTTGATTTCCTCTCTGTCCACAAAGGTAGAGAGAAAAAGGGGCAAGGTATGTAACTCCGTTGTTACTTTCGTCAGTCTATTGATCATGAATGTCTATGGGTCATTCGATGAGACGTCATGCGTCAATTTGTTAGTTATGCCTACACTACTACCTCAGAACCTTAAGAGGGTCATTCCTCCTCATACAAGGTTATTAAGACTTTCCCATTCAAGTCCTTTTTCCAGGTTCTTGGAAAACCTCTCCAAGAAGGGAATTTCTACGAGGAGTCCTATTCAGAGGCCTTCCTGGAAATAGACAAAGGGAAAAAAACTCCCGAGGATGGACTGGAAATATGACTTGATTCAACTCATGCATAACTAAATCCATTTATCAACATAAGCCATGTGGGGACTTCCTATTATAAGCATATATCTATTATTTTTTATCAAAACACTGCACAAACGTTCTTACACTGAAATCGTGCACAATTTCACAGTTCTGTGAGCATATATATATATATATATATATATGAGTTTCAAGATGCTATATGTAAAATACTTATCAGAAATAACACCACAAGTGGGTGAAACTACTAAGAGGGGTGATCGTTTCCACCCAACCATAGGCGTAGCGACTCCCAACGGATTTACCATTAGCCACCCCTGAGCTGAGACCACGATGCTTTTGAGACTACATCTCTCTGTCTGCCAGTGACAAGTGTGATGGCTACAATCCTTCCTCTGTGCTATCACTCACTCTGCGTAATGCCAGAGTTCCCCTCGGGTCTGCCCCTTTCCAATCTCTCCTGCCATACGCCTTATCCTCTTGCAAGGTTGCGTGTGGCAGGATTACCCTCACACCGATTAGGCCTGACAACTCTACGGATGGGCGGTTCACCATCCCATCCCTCATCAATCCGTCTACCTACCAGCCTGTGAGTCATTAAATTTGGGGCCAGTGAGCCACTTTTGGTTCTATAGGCTAGTGGAGTCCAAATACGGTATTAATTCTCGGTGGAAGTTAATGCCACCATTTCAGGTGCCTTCCACCGCTATCATGGTCTCTTTCCTGCACATCCCCTCTCAACAGTCCTTCAATAAATTCAAAATGTTATTCACATTCATTGACCTTTTCCTCAAGGTCCATTCACATCACATATTCATATTTATGAGTTTTCCATAGTTCTTCGCCAGTTCAATTATATTTACAAGCTGGGGGAAATAGGGTGTTACAATTCCATCCCCCTTAAAGAGGAACATCGTCCTCAATGTTCTTAGCTACTAACATGAATTGCATGTACAGAAGTAAACAAAATCAGATATGCCTGTCTCATGGCATCCTCCATTTCCCATGTAGCCTCATTTGGACCAAAATGTTTCCACTGCACCTTGACCTGTGCAATGGTTCTATTCTGGAGCAGGGTTTCCTTTCTGTCTAGTATGCATTGGGGTTCTGGTAAAAATTCTCCCTCCGGTTCCACCTGAATCATAGACCAGTCAATTATATGATTAGCATCATGTACATATTTCTTCAATAATGAAACATGGAAAACATTATGTACTTTTACTGTGGGAGGAAGTGCTAGCCGACATGCTACAGGTCCAATTCTATCTAGAACCTCAAAGGGTCCACAATATCGGGGTGCCAACTTGGCACAAGCTCCCATTTTTAGGGAACTCCTTCTGGGCTTAATTTTGAGATATACATGGTCTCCCATTTTGAACTCTCTTGGAGTTTACTTTTGATCAGCATAAATTTTTTGTCGGTTCTGAGCAACCTTCAGATTTTGTTTTATCTAAGTCACTTGTTGTTCCATCTCTTTCAACATATCGGGTCCAATAGAAATCCTGTTTATAGGGTTACTCCAGCTGACTAGTGTATTACACTGTCTACCATAGAGGACCTCTAAGGGACTCATATTTAAGGATGCTTGGTAGACGTTTTTGTAGGCAAATTCTACCAATGGTAGGTAGTCCTCCCATTTCCTGGGTTGATGCATTACATGCATCCTTAACATATCCTCTAATATATGATTCACTCTTTCTGTCTATCCATCAGTTTGAGGGTGATAGGTGGTGCTAAACAACAACTTGGTCTCCAAACCCGCCATCAGTGATTTCCAGAAATTGGAAGTGAATTTTGTGTCTCTGTCATATATTATCTCTCTTGGCATGTCGTGCAGTCGAAACACCTCCTTCATGAATACCTCGGCGATATCTATTGCATTGCAGGTCGATTTGATGGGTATGAAAAGAGTAGACTTGCTCAGTTTATCCACCACTACCATAATGGCATCATTTTGTTTGGTTGAAGTTGGCAATTCAGTGATAAAATCCATGGAGATGGTCTCCCATTTCCATTCTAGGATGGGTAAAGGGTGTAGTAGTCCAGCTGGGTGTTGATGTTCCACTTTAACCTGTTGGCATTCTATGCATTGGGCCAAATATTTGGCTATGTCCCTCTTCAAGCCAGGCCAATAAAATAGTTTTTGGGTGGCAGTAATCATTTTCTGGTATCCTGGGTGACCAGTGTAGGGTCTTTTATGTAGTTCATCCATGATGAATCTCTTCAAGTCATCACAATTGGGAATGTACAGTCTATCTTTGTAAGTGAGTAGGCCTCCTTCGGTCATCTGATAGCCTTCATATTTTTCTCCAGCGGGTTCTTTTTGTAGGGACAGGGTCACATTTCGGACGAAGGGATCTGTTTCTTATGCCTTTTTGACTCTGTTCTTGACATCTGTCTCACAGGTACTCACCGCTGCCAGGTGAATTGTTATCATGCTTCTGCTAAGGGAATCAACCACCCTATTCTCTTTCCCTTTAACGTGTTTGATTTCAAAATCAAATTCGCTAAGGAGGGCCATCCATCTGGCTTGCCTAGCATTAAGCTTGGTTTGGTCGAACAAATACCGTAATACACAGTGATCTGTCATAAGCACAAATTTTCTTCCCAAGAGGTAATGCCTCCACATTTTTAAGTCATGCACTATGGAAGCTAGTTCTAGATCATGATTCAAATAGTTGACCTCATGTTCATTCAATTTTTGGGAATCGTAGCAGATCATCTTTCCTTCCTGCATAAGGACTCCTTCGAGCCCTTCCTTACAGACATCTATGCACACAAGGAAGTCAAATTCCGAGTCAGCGATTTTCAACACGGGTGCATGGGTTAGTAGATGTTTCAGGGTTTGAAATCTTTCTTCACATTGTGGTGTCCACAGGAATTTTGTCCCCTTCTTCTGGAGGGCAGTGATTGGACAACCAATCTTGGAGAAATCTTTTATAAATATCCTATAGTATCCTGCCAATCCCATAAAGGATCTGATGTCTGAGACATCCTTTGGGGTAGGCCATTCCATGATAGACATGATCTTGTCATGATCTACTGCTACCCCTTCCTCGAACAGAACATGTCCCAAGTAGTGTATTTGCTTCTGAAAGAAGTCACATTTACTGAATTTAGCATAGAGTTGATCCTCTCTTAGCACTTGTAGCACAAGTCTAAGATGTTCTTCATGTTCTTCTCTATTCTTAGAGTAAATTAAAATGCCATCAATAAAAACTAGTACAAATTTATCTATAATTTTACTGAGTACATTGTTCATTAAGCACATGAAAGTGGCAGGGGCATTGGTTAACCCAAATGGCATTACCACAAACTCATAGTGACCATACCGTGTCCGGAAAGCGGTTTTATGGATGTCTTCAACATTAATTCAGACTTGATGGTATCCTAACCTCAAGTCAATCTTTGAGAAAATAGATGCACCTCCCAACTGATCGAGTAGATCATCGATCCTGGGCAAGGGGTACTTTTTCTTTATGGTTACTTTATTCAGTTGTCTATAATCTATACATAGTCTAAGGGTTCCATCTTTCTTTTTCACAAACAAGACTGGTGCTCCCCATGGGGACACGCTGGGTCAAATATAACCCTTATCCATCATTTCTTTCAATTGCAATTTGAGTTCAACTAACTCAGGTGTGCGCATCGGGTAGGGTGTTCTAGACACCGGCACCGCTCCTGGAGTGAGTTCTATCGAGAAGTCAATATCTCTTCTCGGAGGTAGACCCGGTACCTCTTCCAGAAACACATCTTTGTATTCTCTCAGGATAGGGTGATCATCGAGGCTTGGTTTATCACCTTCAATTGTTTTCAGTACCTGTATTGCATATAGGGGACATCCCTTTCGGCAATACTTTCTCATTTGCAGGGCTGATATTTGCCTCACCGAGACTAGTTTTCGGATCCCTTGAAGGATTATCCTTTTTCCTTCTTTGCTCACACATTCTAATGTTTTATGGTAACAATCCAATTTGTCTTTATGGGCAGCTAGCCAGTCCATACTGATCAACATATCGTACGATCCCAGGGGTAATACATTAAGAGTTTCTTGGGTGGGGAATTCACCCATCATAAATTGACAAGATGGTATGACCTCTACTACCTTTCTTTTGGTTCCAGTGGCTAACTATACCAACCATGGTTTTGTTTTCTTCTGTGGATGTAGTTTACACTTATCAACAACTCTAGGGAATATATAACTCAAATTTGAACCAAGGTCAATCAAAACAGACACCAGATGGTTGAAAATCATACCTTCTATTTCCACCACTGAAGCTTGGTGGTCAGCTTGGTTATTATCTAAGGTTGCATAAATCTGTGGCACACTCCTTGCCACATCATTGACTGTGGTAGCTTCCTGCATGTTATAAAGTTTTCGAATGTTCTGTTCTCGATGTGGATAGTCCCTCCATAGATGCTCTCCTCTGAAATCCCAACATTTCAGAGGTTCTTTCTTTGGGTTGCTAGTATTCACTGGTATAGCTCCAGAAGTTTTATTTCCATCCCCCGAGGGAAAGTTATATTGGAGTACACTCCAGGTTGGGAAGTTCATTCTTGGGTTCTTTTTGTAGTTTTTAAATCCTGAGGATTTTCTCCCCTTCTTCTAAAATCGTGAATCACTCTTCTTTTTCTAGTCTCCACGAGACTCTGCTCGATGTCCATATTGTTCATGACAATATGTTTCCTTTCGTATAGTGTCTTCTAAGGTCTTTGGCTCATCAAATTCAATTCGATTTCAGTATTCCTTGGGTAACCCACTGATGAAGCGTTGTGCCTTCGCCTTCTCTGCTTTGATGTAGGGTACATATCTCAGTAAGTCAAGGAATTTTTTGACATACTCCTCCATGGTAAGTTGTCCCAGTTTGAGTTCATAAAACTCTTTAGCCATATTGTCGAAATACCTTTCCGACAAATACTTCTTCTGGAAGTACTTCTCAAACCATTTCCAAGACAGGTCCTCCTTGCGGACCCCTTTCATATTCTTAAAGTATTCCCACCAGATGGAAGCCTTTCCATTCAGATTGAAAGTGGCCACTCGAGCCTTCAAGTTATTTGAAAAATCATGGAAATATTTCTTCAGTCCAAGTAGCTAGGCCTCGACTTCCTCTCCCTTCTTTATCTCACCATCGAAGAACGGAGGTTTGGCCTTCCTGAAATCCTCAAATTTATGACTCTTGGAAGTCTTTTGCTTCTTCTGTTTTCTGTGAGAATAGGAACTAGTCCTGCTGCTGGAAGAGCCTTCTGAGTCGCCAGCTTCCTTCTTAGTGGAATCGTCTGGCACTGGTCCTTTACCTCTGGGGTGGACCTTTTTTGATGTACTTCTCTCAGTATGGCCACTGACACGACTATGATTCTGCACCTCAGGTTCATGCTGCATTTGTCAGTGTAGGTCAGATAAGATCTGCAGTAGAACTACATTAATTTCAGTTTACTTTTCTTGTTCTTTCATCATCCTTTCATTGTTGGAATTGCAGCTTTGCAATTCAACCATGAGGCTCCTCACAGTCTCGGCTAGGTCTGGAGGGATTCCTATTTCTCTTCTTTCATCGGACTCTTCATCTCTGTTGTGGGAGCCTTCCCTCACCTCTTGGTGAGTCACCATACTCTGTGTCTGTAGGTTTCCACGGTTGATTGTCCGCTTGAGTGAAAAGACAAACACTGGTTATTAGTCAAGAGTTAAATTCATTTTCATAATTTGCACATAAATTCATAACTCTTTCACATGCATACATAGTTGGGTTCTCATTTTCCAAGTTTTTAATCTTGGACAAGAGAGTTAAGTCAGGGAGTTACTCCTCATAGGAGTTCTTCGAATGGAGTTTATGCGCGACTTGTGTATGAGCCCAATTAGGGCGAGTGTTGTAACCATTCTATGATACCACTTTGTAACATACCCACTACCTACAATCAATTTTTTCATTGATTTCTCAACAATGAGAATCCCCGAAGTTCACAGTAGCGAAAGTCCAATCCCTATCTATAGGTCTTTATTTCCCTGTCACAGCCCCTTCCTCACACTCCTATGACATTTCCTCAATGATAGCTTCGGGTTTCGGAGTTTCATGATTCCTGACGACAAAATTCCCTGTCCTCTCAAACTCCCGATCTTCGATGGGAAATTTTACCGACACGCGCCCTTTACGCATTATCCCTCCTGGCTATGCTCTGGTCCATGTGACCATTAATTCATAAGACTGCAACCTTGTCCTCCTCATCGGGTTTTCAGACTTTTCAATGTCAAAATACACTCGTCCTCATGATTCGTGATTCCTCGAATCCCGACGTTCTCTTTATGCACTAGCTCTCCTAGCTAGGCTCCTGGCCCATACAATCGTTATCCCCGTGACTGCAGTCTTACCACTCATAGGGGTTTAAATCCTTTAAGTGCCACAATACAGTGGCTCACGGGATTCCCGATCCTTCAAATCCCGACATGCACTAACTTTTGTTATCTCTCTGGGCTATACCTCTAGCCCACGTGACCACTATTCCACAAGACCACATCCTTGTCTCCCATCAGGGTTTCGAACATCGCAATGTCGAAATGCATAAACATTTTGTCCTCGGAATCCCCAATATCCCGATATGACATCAGCTTCCTCTAGTCCCTTGGGCTAGACCTTTTGGTCCACACAACCTCCCTCTAAATGACCACAGCCATATACGTCTATCGAGATTCCTCCTATTGGGGTTTTGACACTCGTGATGTCCCAGCAACTTGGTTCACCGATTCCCGATTCCCGACACGCTCCTTTGCTGCCTTAGCCTCTCGGGCTAAGTATTTAGTCCACATGACCAATGTCCCCGTGACCACAACCTTACCTCTTGTCAGGGTTTCGGACTTCGGAGTTTCACAATGTATGGACTTCTTGTCCCCATGATTCCTGATTCTCCGAATCCCGAATGGCTGACAGCTGGCTCCCACTTATCGGAGTTTCGCTGTTCGCAATTCCAAAATGCATAAAAACTTTGTCACCAGGATCCCCGATGTCCCAATGAACCAAACACCAATCATCAACTTCCTGTTAGGCCTTTCCCCAATGGCGTCGATTGCTGCCATGCGTCCTCCTCAATATGGACGGTTATGATCTCTCTAAGATTTTGCGACTTGTGATGTCCCGACTCCTTCAACCTCAGGAACTCCGATTTCTTGAATGTCGATACCCCGATGAAGGTTGGGAAGTCTGCCTGACGTGAGAAGGTTTAAACCCTGTGCACCTCCTATCCGATCTGACGGCTGACGGGTAAATGGACCAAGATCTAATGGTCTATATCCATTCTCCCTACGCACACCCTAGAGAATAAACTCCAAGCATCTTAACCCGATTCCATGGCTAATGAGATTTTCTGAATGAGATCCAACAACTCAGATTGTCCCACCTTGTGCATTCATCCACTATTTCATGGATGTGAAAAGATCAACGGTCCAAATGTTCTCCTGGGCCTTGGGATCTACGATGCTAATTTCCTCTCTGTCCATGAAGATAGAGGGAAAATGGGGCAAAGTATGTAACGCCCTTGTTACGTTCGTCAGTCTATCAGTCATGAATGGCTATGGGTCATTCGACGAGATCTCATTCATCGATTTGTTACTTATCCCTACGCTACTACCTCAGAACCTTAAGAGGGTCATTCCTCCTCGTACAGGGTTATTAAGACTTGCCCATTCAAGTCCTTTTTCCAGGTTCTTGGAAAACCTCTCCAAGAAGGGAATTTCTATGAGGAGTCTTATTCTGGGGCCTTCCTAGAAACAGACAAAGGGAAACAAACTTCCGAGGATGGACTGGAAATCTGACTTGATTCAACTCATGCATAACTAAATCCATTTATCAACATAATCCACGTGGGGACTTCCTATTATAATCATATATCTATTATTTCTTATCAAAACACTGCACAAACATTCTTACACTGAAATCATTCACAATTTCACAGTTCTATGAGAATATATATATATATATATATGAGTTTCAAGATGCTATATGTAAAATACTTATCAGAAATAACACCAGAAGTGGGTGCAACTAGTGAGAGGGGTACTCGTTTCCACCCAACTGTAGGTGTAGTGACTCCCAACAGATTTACCACTAGCCACCCCCGAGCTAACACCACGATGCTTCTGAGATCGCGTCTCTCTTTCTTCCAGTGACCAGGAGCGAAGGTTGCAATCCTTCCTCTTTTCTATCACTCACTTTGCATAATGCCAGAGTTCCCCTTGCATCTTCCCCTTTCCAATCGCTTCTTCCATACGCCTTATCCTCTTGTGAGGTTGCATGTGGCATGATTACCCTCGCACCGATCAGGCCTGATGGCTCTACGGATGGGCGGTTCACCATCCCATCCCTCATCAAGTCGTCTGCCTACTAGCCTGCGAGTCATTAAATTTGGGGCCAGTGAGTTGCTTTTGTTTCTTTGGGCTAGTGGAGTCCAAATACGTTATTAATTATAGGTTGAAATTAACGCCACCATTTCAGGTGCCTTCCATCGCCATCGTGGTCTCTTTCCTGCACATCCCCTCTCAGTAGTCCTGCAATAAATTCAAAATGTTATTCACATTCATTGACCTTTTCCTCAAGGTCCAGTCACATCACATATTCATATTTATGAGTTTTCCATAGTTCTTGGCCAGTCCAGTTATATTTACAAGCTGGGGGAAACAGGGTGTTACAAAGGGGAAGCAAAATGTTGTGGTAGATGCACTCTCAAGATAGGATGAATATGTTGAGGCCATTGTCTGTTCTATCTCTATCATCCAACCTAATTAGATAATAGAAGAAAGGGATGAATGAAAGAATGACGAAAAAGTGTGAACTCTCATTCAAAGGTTGCAGCAGGATTCCAGTGCATCAAATGCATTTACATGGAAAAATGATTCACTATGGTACAAATATCACTTATATTTAAGTAAGACCTCCCAAATCAAACAAAAAGTACTATTGGAATTGCACACCTCTCCAGTAGGAGGGAACTCCAGGTTTTTGAAAACCTACCATAGAGTCAAGAAGGACTTTTTTTGGGATGGCCTTAAAACTGTTTGTGAAAAAATGTTTGGTTTGCCAACAAAATAAGGTGGAAACAATTAAGACCCTAGGTCTTTTACAACCATTATCCATCTCAAGTTAGTGCTGGGAGGAGGTTTCTATGGATTCCATCACAGGGTTACCAAAGTCTGAAGGAAAGAGTGTCATCATGGCGATTCTTGATAGACTGACCAATTACGCAGACTTTTGTGCACTCTCTCATCCCTTCAAAGCTAGTACAGTTTCCACCACATTCATGGAGACAATTCAAAAGCTACATTGCAACCCAAAGATTATTGTAAGTGATAGAGATCCTATCTTCATTGGACATTTTTGGATAGAATTATTTTCTTGTTTGGCTACTCGATTGGCTCATAGCTCATCCTATCATCCTCAATTTGATGGAAAAACTAAGATAGTGAACAAATTTCTGGAAGGCTACCTTCCTTGCTTTGTCTCTTATCAACAAACACAATGGTTCAAATTGTTACCCTTGGCAGAATGGTGGTATAACACTTCCTTTCATATTGCAACAAAAATGACACCATTTATGGAAATTTATGGATACCACCCTCCTTCCCTCACTTATTCTCTAAAAGAAAAATATAACGTTCAAGTAGTGGAAGATCACATTGAGAATCAACAAAAAGTTCTCCAAATATCAAAAGACAACCTGACCATGGCAAAAAATCACATGAAACAACAAGAATATCAACATCGTAGTGAAAGAATTTTTGAAGTAGGGGATTGGGTGTTTTTAAGACTACAACCATACAAATAGATGTCCCTCAAGCAATCCAAGGATAATAAATTATCACCAAAGTACTATGGCCCTTATAGGGTGTTGCAAAAGATTGGTACTATGGCATACAAATTGGAGTTGTCTGCATCTTCACGAGTACACCCAGTTTTTCATGTTTCATGCTTAAAGAAGGTTATAGGCGACAAGATCCCA
>JZKD02S2024666.1:0-21559 GCA_000966675.3 Picea glauca | reverse complement strand
CACCTCAAATAAAAAACAAACCCTGTTCTGCATAACTAGCCTAATATCCTATTTCAAACAAATCTAAATTTGACAGAGAGATCCCTCTCTGAGTCTCGGAGGGCTAGATCCCTGACTCGAAGTGGTTTTTATGTTGCCTCTGTGACTGCCTCCACAGCCTTGGGCAAATTACAAAGTGCTAATAGAGTATATATACCCAGTTTTGATATTTTGTGAGGGTCGATGGTTGAGCTAGGCTCTCGTATTGTAAAGTTTATGAAGCTCTGCTTCTTCTGGTTATGTATATGTATTTGAGACTTCTGGTTTAGTCTAATTCAATTTCTTTTACATCTTGTTTACCTCTAATGCTGGAGTGTCCATGATTGAAATATTCACATGGATTGTTATGGCCGTATTGTAATGTAGGTTCGATTGCAGTTCTGTTATAATGTTCTTCAACCTTTTCTGAAACTTTGAATCCAAGAGGTTCTTGTTTTCTGAGCTGTTCCTCCTTAGGTTGTTGGAAGATCGGATGTCCACAACAGACCTCTACATTCTTCTCTCTAGTTCTTCCTCCTACTCACCCTTACTACAACTTACTGACTGAATTTAATCAAGACCTCACCTGCTTGTGCATGTTGGTCTAGTTTTCTGAGTTAGAATCATATTATCTTGAGTCTGCACCCATTCGACCCTCTTTAAATTTATTCATTGTGACATATAAACTTATGGGTACTGGGCTTACCTCCCCTGCATTCAGGAGGTGACTTCTAGTGCTAACAGAACGAAGTGAGGATGACACTAGCGAGGACAAACGACATTTAAAAGGTATGTCATTTATCTCTTGTTAGTTAGTATTCTTGATGATTAAAACTTAGGGGAAGTTTTATATTCTATCTCGTTTTGTTCTAGTTTCGGGGTGAAACTAGGGAGATATGTTTGTGTCTGCACTTACCGATTAGTCCAATAACAAAATTGGCGACTCCATTGGGGAAGAGATTGTTATCCTAGTTTGTCTTGATTTCTTGCTTTGATTGCTTTGGTTCTGTTTTCTTAGTCACTGGGAGATCCAGTTTGACTCTCTGATTGTTAAGCTTCACTGGAAAAACCTTCTTGCTTTTTATTTTTTCCATTTTTTCTTTGGTCGTTGCACCCTACTTTGAGAGACAGTGCGACGATCTAGGATCAACGCACCCTACCTTTTGACACAGTGCGGCATCGTCACATTGTATTTGTTCTTTGGCCTACAATGATCAAGGATCATCGCTCTGTTTTCATCTTACAGCTTGCGACGATTTGGAAATTTTTTAATTTTTGATGGTCTTTCTTGCCCAGATCTTAGATATGGTTTTGGGGTGAATTTTTGGGTTTGATTATAGTCTGTTAACAGTCTGCTTGAAAATCTTTCAATCTAATTTTAACCATATTTGCTTTGTTTTAGTTTGTTTGCTTTTGAAAGATTTTATCTCTTGCTTTGAGTGTCTTTCAGTTACAAAGCTTTGTTTTTCTTTAGAATTGTTTAGTGAAAAGAACACTTTTTTTTTTAATAACTCGTGCTAAAAGAGAAACTTTGTTTGGGTTTTGTTTGTTTTGAAGTGATTTACTATTACTTTTAGCTATCTTTGAAAACACAATTTTTATTTCTGGATTTGCATTAGATTGGGGGCATCCTTGCATTTGAAGTAGTGAAATTGCATCGTGTATTGGTGTACAGTCCCTTTGGCTCATTTCTCGAAGATCCTGATATTTATGAGTTTAATAAAATCTTGGGACATTGTGCATAAGGGAATGATGAACGTTTTCTCCTTCTCGTAATATAACTTTCATCGAAGTGAAATATTTGCATTCTCATTTCTTTGCATTGTTTAGAGTTGGTCAAAACATCATTTATTCCATGCCATTTTTCCTCTTGAGTAAACAACAACCTTAAAAATAAAGTGCTAAACTAAAATTGATTAGACATTTTTATATTTTCTGGTAGCAAACCTACATTAGATTAGTTGTAGGGCTTTGGAATAGGTGTGAAAGATAACTTTCCAAAGCTGTAAATAAACATAGAATCTTGAGTTAGGGAGTGGTAAATCCACTTATTACATTTTGTCCTGGGAAGCCCTTCTAACACAAGGGTCAATCACGAGGTTGTATTAAGACTGACAGAGTTACTCACTATGCTTTGTTGGTCTTGGTGTAGAGATTGCACGTATTATTGGGGGTCACTTGAAGGTATACCCACAATTATGAGTGG
Source organism: Picea glauca (assembly GCA_000966675.3). Classification (NCBI taxonomy): domain Eukaryota; kingdom Viridiplantae; phylum Streptophyta; class Pinopsida; order Pinales; family Pinaceae; genus Picea; species Picea glauca. Next base: position 19,335 of record JZKD02S2024666.1, on the reverse strand, counting down.
AAGCCTTTCGAGTTGATTTTAGGCTAGATACCCTACCTTTGCATATGGATCATATTGTCGATTGTTTCCCCAGGCATCACTGTTGTAGTTGGTAACCTTACTATCCTATCTCTTTGGGGTCTTTACACAAGGTGACTGTGGAGGGGAAAGTCTCCACTGTACCTGGAATCGACGTTGGACAAACTCACTTGGGCTCCTTGGAGGGTATACCCACGATTATGTGTGGGAGATTTCACCAGGGTGTAAGTCCATTAAGCAAGTTGTCAACGTAACCTTTCCACCCACTCTATCTCAGCCCCTTCGTACATTGTTCCCACGACGTCGGATTTCATCACCAACTAGTGTGTTCATTGTAAGAAGGTTTTGTTTGCTTGTTTGCTTACTAGATTTTTAGCGTGTGCTATTTGTTTTCCCTAACAGACTCTAGGTTGGATCTGTGTTTAATGGCGTCAGTTCTCAGAACGACAAATGAAGGAACCCCTTTGCCAGGGGAACCTTTTGTTTTTCCTTCTTACGGAAACGTTGGTCCTCCTCACATCGCTACTTTGAGCCTTCCAGGTCTCACAATTGGATTACCGGTATGGTTGTTTTCCACTCAGGTAATCCCGAATGCAGCTAGTGCTTTGGTTGTAAGCACTTCCCCGCAAGAACATCTACCTCATGTTGATCCTTCACCTTCTTCACCAGTAAGATATTCTTCGCCTTCTTCACTTGCAAGGTCTTCTTCCATTTCATCTTCGTCGTCGAGTGAAAGCTCTGAAGCTAATAACTCGGTGGATAAGAAGAAGAAGAAAAGGAAGATTAAGAAGAAGAAAAATAAGCAAGGATCCACACCTCCAACCATTGATAGACATGTTGGAAGACAACCGACTATTGATAATCGTGCTGGGAGTGTTGATGGTGCCGAGACAAACCAAACCTGTAAGCCTAAGTACCCTTGTAGGCTTTGTAAGGGTAGCCATCTTCTTAAGGATTTCCCTGCTCTATCCAAGGTTATAGAAGAATTGTCTACACACCCTCGCTAGCCTCTGTCGTCGACCTCTGAACAACATGCTGATCTCCTGTCAACTAGTCAAGATAACGTTGGGAAGAAGAAAAGTAGAGTCAAGTGCCCGAGTATGTTATGTAGAGGGAGTCATCAAACTCACCTTTTCCCTCGTATGGACGAAGCCTCGAAATTACTGGAAGACATGACTATTTCAAACCCTTAACTTCCAGCTGCTTATCGCAAGATTACTCTTGACCCACCTTAGCTGATGGAATGATCAATCCGGTCCCTTCATCAGTCAATATGGTTGATCATGTAGTCAATTTGGTCACGTCCTTAGTTGCACCAGTTGACAAAGTGGTCGATCCGATCCCATCGTCGATCAATATTGCTCTCCCGATAGAGAGTGCAACCCAAGCGATCGATCTGTTTCCACCCGTTGACCCCATTCTCCCCTTGGAGAATGCAACTCAAGTGGTCGATCTATTGTCGTCATCGGTCGATCCTACTCTCCTGCTAGAGAGTAAACCCGATACTACCCACGTTTTTCTTGTTGATACAGAATATACCGTGCTGGGGGGCATTCCTCCTTCTCTCATGGAACCCCCTCCAAGTAATGAGGCCATCCTTTTTTATTGGGGTGCACTAACTGGACCTCGTCTTCCATCTCACATTCCTTTCAAGATTACAATACAAGTTTGTGGTTGAGACATTCCTCAGACGTTGATAGACGAAGGTGCGTCCGTTAGTATTTTGTCCTATATTGCTTGGAAAGATTTAGGATATCCTCAGCTTGTGTCGGTTACCCAGAATCTGTTAGCTTTTAATAGAAGAACTAGTCACCCTTTAGGAGTCCTTCCTCATTTTCCCATAACTTTGGGAGAGAAAACTATCTTTATTGATGTTATGGTAGTCTAGGACCCCTTGGATTTCGATTTACTCCTTGGGTGAGATTATTTCTATGCCATGAAAGCTATTGTGTCCATTCTTTTTCGTGTGATATGTTTCCCTTACGATGGAAGAATTGTGACTATTGATCACCTTTCATTTGTTGCCCCTGACTTGACCATAAACTCAATGACTTCCCTAAATGGTTCGTATATGTAGATGGTATCCCCCCCGCCACAGGTCAATTATGTGGCATTGTCTCCCATGCCTCCAGCTATCGATGTAGATGAGCCTCTCACTGTCTGCTCAATCTCTTATGACTTTGATCCGATAGTTGACATGGTTATCTCTTCGGTAGGGCTATTGGAGCCTGATCTCCTTACCCCTATCGCAACCCTCGATATGTGTTCCTTCCAGAGCGTGTTTCTTCCATTGAGTGAGAATCTCTTGGAGGCCATGACCAAATTTTGTCCCTTGACATGGTGTCCTTCCGGAATATTGTCCTCTTGGAAGCCATGATCTAGAAGAGAGCTTTGAGCATGGTTTTATAATTTCAAGCTCATTAAAAAATGAAACCAGTGTTGAGCATGGTTTTCTGATTTCAAGCTCATTAAAAAATGAAATGAGCTTTGAGCATGGTTTTCTGATTTCAAGCTCGTTAAAAAATGAAACCATTTGTGAGGATAGTTTTTGTGTCTTTGTAGCAACCTCGTTAAAAAATGAAACAAATCTTACGAGCATAGTTCATGTTTTTGTGTCAAGCTCGTTAAAAAATGAAACAAAAGTCTGGGGTTTGAACCTGGATTCTCGAGCATAGTTCTTATTCCTATGTCAAGCTCGTTAAAAAATAAAACATATTGTCCTCCCTCTCTGTTTGAGTCAAGTCCTTCGTCTAGTATTTGAAGCTTCATTGCATTCTCCTTTGCAGTTGGATGAAACAAAGCTTGGGGTGGCATTTTCTTCCAGCCTCTGGACTTCATGCTGAAGTTAAGTCATGAGCTTCTTAAGTTGGGGGCTAAGTACCAACCATGCCTGGATAATGCGTTGGGAAGTCGCAAGCATAGTTTTCTCTGGTTCAAGCTTGTGTAAAAATGAAACCACCTACCTCAAGCATAGTTTCCTCTAGTTCAATCTTGTGTAAAAATGAAACGAGGTCCAAGCATAGTTTTGTTTAGTTTTAAGATTGTGTAAAAATAAAATCTATCCCAAGCATAGTTTTGTTTTGTTTTAAGCTTGTGTAAAAATGAAAACAATCCCGAGCTTAGTATTTGTTCTTTCTCATGCTCGTAAATCAATGAGAATGTAATTAAGTAAACTTTTATCACTTTTTTAGACTCGTAAAGGTTATACGAAAAAGGAACCCCTTGGAGTTCGCTTTAAGCTCTTTTCAGTCTCTTTAAACATGAAAATATTGTCGAGCGATCTTGTTCTTTTCGTGCTCGTTAAATTATTTGAAGAAAACATCTGTTGAGTGATAGTTTATCTCTTTTTCAGTCTCATCAGACTACTTTACGAAAAAGGACATTTTGGAGTTTTCTTTAAGTGTTTTTCAGACTCTTTAAATATGAAAAACGATTGAGTTTACTTTCTATGGACTCGTAAAACAAACATCGAAAGGCCCATATGGGACCCAACTACTCCATCCTAGGGTTCGTTAAACATACTCTGATGGACTCATCCAAAGGATGAGCTTACAGTTCAAGCATATGTTATCCTCCTCAAGCTTGTGTAAAAATAAAGAGGTACTCTCCAGAAATGGTGGGGGAAAAATTGGAAAAGAAACGTATCTAAACCTGTATTCTATGGAAGAGTCACTTTTGAACATGACACCCTTTCACTCGTTTTGTGTCTAGGTTGGAAAATCTGCTTGCCTTTTGATCATACTCTATAAGATTACGAATTGGTCTGTGATCCCTGTTGTTGAGTTAGTGTTTCCAAGACAGTTGTCATGTCATCAATATGTTCAAAGAGAATTTCAACCCGAAAATCCTTCTATTGCGTCGACCATTTCTGCAGTCCTTAAACCTTCTATTGCGTTAACCATCCTTGAGTAAGTCCTAAATCACTTGTTAATCTGATCCACTGTAAATCTTGTTACCCGTTTCGTGTCATTGATGGGGGATACATTAAGGCCCTCCTATGACGAGTCTTTTCCTGTCGACTTCAACTCATTATCTAGGAATTAGACTTAGAAACTAATTGGTACCTTGGAACTTGCATGCCTCAATGGCAAGTTTCCTCGCTTTTGACAGTGGGTTTTCATTATTGACCCCTGATCAGAAGATTCCATCGAGTGTTCGACTTCAACTCATAAATTTGCACCCGTTGGATTGTACTAGTGTATTAGTCATTGAAATTAATGGTGATTTCCCTTGCACTTTTTAACGGTATACACTAATGACCGGTAATCAAGTGGTTTCTACCATGTTCGACTTCAACACATGTATTCGCATGGTTAGATTCGTACATAGAGTGGTGGAGATGAAGACCCTAAATCATTTCTAAAATATTTAGGTTGCGTTGGCGTATATTCAGATTGTACTGGTGCATATATCCATAGTGTATGTCTCGTGGCTATGTTCAAATTTGAGTCCTTAACACATAGATCCACGGTGTATTTTTGGTGGCTATGTTCAGATTTGAGTCATATTGGCATGGATCCACAATGTATGTTTGGTGGCCATGACCTGTCTTACTTGACATGGATCTTTGCATGTTGACATTTATGCTTTGAGTCATTTGTATTCTGAGTATGGGAATGCCTACCTCAATGATGATATATTATTGTACTGTATTTCCTTGTTTGTTGGCAGGTTTCCGACTAACGTGTTCCTTGTTCCCTACACACACTCGACAAAGTATTTCAGCTATCACTCTGTTCTAAATTCATACTTTGAGGGGCTCTCTGTTACACATTATTTTCAACATCCCTGTGACCGTTAATAATGTAAACCTATCTGTTGTCTTCAAAGGGATCAATGGCCTGAATTCCCGAGGAAAGAAGGGAGAAGAACTTTGCTTGAGAGATGAAATCATATTTTCCTTTGTAAAAACATTAATAAGGAGGATCGTTGCACCCTGTCCAGTTCTAGGGTGCGACGATCCGAGATCATCACATGCTGTACTAAACTTGGCTTGCGACGTTGTCACACTCTGCTTAGTTATATGGGTACGATGATTTCCATACATGGGAAAAATGAACATCTTCTCGATGCTTCTAGAAGGAGAAGCTTCTATGGTGAGGTGGCCTCCGATAAGTTTGGATCTTACTCACTTTTAGGATTTAGTGGGATCATCCTAACCTCCTCACCTTATACTCTTCATCTTATAAAAGGAGAGGAGCTCTCATGGAGAAAGTTAGATTTTATTGAGATTGGAAATTTAGCTTGAGATTGTCAGCTTGGTTAGAGTGGTTTTTTAGTTTTGCCTTGTCAAGATAGATTGTGAGTGACTTTCAGATCTATAGTCTCAGAATTCTTCGAGCAGAAGTGTGTGGGAAGCAAGGGATTGTTGGAAGGGACCTTACAACAACAAGGCCTTAGTTGTATTCTCCTTTTCATATCTTTAATACAGTGATATATTTCTTTCCCATAAAATTGTTCTTATTTTATTGTATGACTCCTTGATCACATACATAGGTTTTGTTGAGTATACGTTGGCTTGTGACAATTTACAGGTTCAACATCTCATAAGCCTTTGAACAGAGTGAGGATGACATTAGCAAGGACAAACGACATTTAAAAGGTATGCCATTTATCTCTTGTTAGTTAGTATGCTTGATGATTAAAACTTAGGGAAAGTTTTATATTCTGTCTTGTTTTGTTCTAGTTTCGAGGTGAAACTAGGGAGATTTGTTTGTGTCCACACTTATCGATTAGTCCGATAACACCTATCTCTGCTATGACCTCTGCGGTAATGAATGTACTCATCCCCAATATGTTCTGGACCCTCTGGGTATTCTTCACCTGTTCCCAGAATCATGGGGTCATGAGAAGCACTTCTTCACAGGCTGGCAGGAAGAAGGCTCTGATACCACTGAAATATTATTGATCTAGTTGATCCAGATATCTATTGTTGAAATATTGTTTTGTCACTAAGATATGAAACTCTGGGGGTTTCTGGATGCATTTGAGTTAATGTGTGAGCATGCTTGGTGATTTTCACATGTGTGTTTCATTCATTAAGTGTTTTAACAGTATAAAGATAAAGCATGCGAAAGAAAGGACAACACAACTCACTAAAATATATAATGAGGAAAAAGAAGGAAATACAATAATAAGCTGGAAGAAAATATACTAATCATTAGTTATATCTCATGGATCGTCACTGGATTACAAATCAACTAACAAGAAATACTCGTGATAAGAAGAATGAAGGTTGATCTGTGCATGCACGGATAGATCGACAAAAAACAGTCTGAAAGCTCATGGTAACTGTTGCAAAATCTGGAAAACTCGCTCTGATGGCGATACATGTCAGAATGAACTGGAAATTGTCTCAAAAGAAGCGCCTTGGCCTCTAGGTTGATCCTGGTGACTATCGTACTGAAGATCTGACCTCTGAAGCTCCGGATGTCACCCCTTAGGGGTTTGCGCATCTCCTGGGTTGTGGGAGTGCGCCCTAGTGATCCCACTGACATAATATAACGATGTATGACTCAAAACGATCGTCCTGGACTCCTCTATAATGGGTCAGAAGGGTTTCCTCAGATCTGCTCCGGAATACCCCCTGGAACCCCAAACATGCTTCCTCAAGAGCTACACCTTAACTGACTGTCTGTTGCGTTCTGGGAGATTCCACCGTCGAAAACTGACGACATGTGGCTCAAAAGGTGCGCCTTGGATAGATCTCTAATGGGTCGAAAGGGATCTGCAAAATACTGAACTGTCTCATGCGATCACACAAACCCTCTCTCTAACCCTTGCACACTCACTGACTGAGTTGCGCAATCACTGAACTGGATACTTGAAATGTACTGTGAAACACCTAGATGGTATCTCTGATAGGCTAGGGTGTGTCTCTCAACACCAAAACTAATCAATGGTGGTGGTTTCCTCCAAAAATCCACAAAACAACAAAGGGGGTCGATTTTCTCCTCCTCTGCAAATATCTCAACATCTAATCATAACATAATGAGTAATTAGGTCGAATTCCTCCCTTTATACTCTTCCCCATCTATTTCACCATTGGCATCACTTAAGATAGGCGCTTTTCATCCTAAGGTGAGTAATTAATTAATTAAATCCCCCTTTAACACCTTTTCGTTCTATTTTTTCAGTGACTTAGGCTTAAGTGACTTTTCCTATGCTTTTTGGCTTTATTCATCGTTTAGCCACCAAATCACCCTTATTTCTCCTCTTGTTCCATGTTTGTGCATGACTATAGTCTACGAGAACAAATAGACTACTAAGTCACTCCCTGCTGGCCTACTCTTGAGAACGAGACATCACATTCAAGGGTTAGTAGCACACAAGGCACATTTCACTTTGTTAGGGACCTAATCTCCCTAACCCCTCACATAGGTAGAATAATATATTTTCCATGTAATAAAGGTCGACATTAGTAAATAAGGTCTAGTTAATATTGTGAAAAGTCTAATGTAAGAAGACTTAATAGAAGCTTATGCTTCTAAAAACTATCTTCCTCTATAGTGTTCTTTAGAAGATTAGAAGATAGAAAAAGTATAAATAGGAGTAAAGGGCATGATAAAGTCTTGTCTTGAGAATTATTGTAATAGAGTTATGCTTTGTTGGAGGTTTCTCCCTCGAAGAGGCAAGTGAAATTGGATTTCGATCAATAAAGGTATCATTTTTTGTGTTGTGATTCTCTATATTTTGTTGTTCTGATGGTATTCATTGCAATATTTCCATTTCTGCTTATTATAATACATATGGTACCTTACAAGTGGTATCAGAGCACTTTCCTCTACATAAATTATAGGTTTTTTTTTAGGGTAGAGACGGATTTTGTTGGAATCTTTAAAGCACAAAGATTTGTCATTCAATGGGTAAAACTGTGGTTGGGGAAGACTACACATAGGAAATATAGACGGTTTCATGGGGTTACTCGAAACAAATGTTTCACCTTGTTGGAAACCTCTGTAACCCCTGCTGGTACCCCTTTGAGTAGTACAACATCAAACAAAATTTGTACACGACCATCACTCCCATGTACCATAAGGTATATCGGGAGTTCCTCGGGTCTCCTGAAACCAACTCTAGATCAGTCGATCAACTACATGACTGCTATAGTGAAACCGAGAACAACACTCGAAAAGATACTGTCTAGTACCTAGGTAATCAGGTAGTATGACTAAGGGTACGGTCGAGCCTCCTTAGTTGGTGCAATGAGATATTGGGTTGAGTACTACCGTTCAACCCCACACGTATATCAGAGAACTATAACATAGGACAAACCCTTGTCTATATAAACCCTAAGAACCCTAACTCTTGGGAATAGAACAAAACAGAAAAGTAATAGAAGAGATATTTTGTCGTGCAACCCTACCTCCCGCATCCTCGTTGCGAAATTCCTACACAATTTTCCCTATTAAAAATATGGGCATTTCATCACTACAATATTCTTTAGGCCATAGGACTAAACAAAAAAGAGTACAATGGTCTATCCAACACCCTTATCTGGGACCTATCCAATTGGATTCCTCTCTTCGCCCTGATATCGATGGTACCCATCACTTGTAAGCCTTTTTTTTTCATGGATCCACCCACCCTTCCTGACACCCTTATTTGCCACCTATCCCACTGGTTTCCTCTCTTCGCCCCGTCTGCAGTGATACCCCTCATTTGTAACCCTTTTTTCTATGCGGATCCACTTGACCATTTTTTTCTCGTCATAGATGGCTCTCACCCGCAACCAATAAATCACTACCTTGATTGCAGACAACACCCTGAATAAGAAGGACATCTCAGACATCACTGCCAACATCAACTCCCTCAATTCCTTTGTTGCTACTCTCAAGGACCAATATGTTTCCATCAAAGACACACTTGACACATTATTGGGCCAATCCATGAACCATTCCTCATCAGAACAACCTTCCTATCATGAAGACGTCGACTCTTCCCATTTCCAAAACCCTCATTCCAATCACCTTCATTGTGAACTGCGTCTTCCCAGAGTCGAGGTGAATTTTTTTTATGGCTCAGATCCCATGAGTTGGGTCACTCAAATGGAACATTATTTCTCCTTGCATGGCATCACTGATGAATTGGCCAAACTTCGTTACAATGTCCTCTATATGGATCTAGAACGTTAACAATGGCATCAAAATGCATGCCAAGGGTATGTTGCTTGGACACAATTTGTGGCCAAGCTTTATAAACGTTTTGACACTGATACACACCATTTGGGTCATTTGACCAAGTTGAAACAATCTAGCACAATGGAAGACTTTATAACTTCCTTTGATCGCTTGGCTTTCAAAATGGAGGGTATGTCAGATGCCTTCTTTCGAGAATGCTTTATCAATGGCACAAAGGATGAAATTTGAGCCCAGGTCCTAATGGATCGCCCCAAGACTTGGTTGGAAGCTACTAAACCTGCCAAGGAGGCACAAAGGTCGTCTCTTCATAGAGCAAAAAACCCTCTTTTATTCCTCTCGCTAGACCCATCGATCCTTCCCCTTAGGCCACTCCTCTCAATATCTAGAAATTGACTCAGGCAGAGGTTGAACACCAACTCAAGGGTCTTTGTTATAATTGTGATGATAAATATTTTCCAATGCACAAGTGTAAAGAACATAAATTTTTTATGCCCCTTTATGAGGATGTCGATGTTTCCCTTATTGAAGAGCTACCCCAAATAGATGATCTTACTCAACCCTCTGATCCAGCAGAAGTTGAGCTATTGATTTTGTTGCACGCCCTCACTAGCTTATCTGCTCCCCAAACTCTCAAGTTAATTGGTAACATTAAGCATAGAAAAGTCATCATCCTAGTTGATAGTGGCAACACCCATAATTTTATTCATTGCTGCATCTCCCAAGAAATCAATTATTATATCCATGTAATCAATTATTTTCAAATCACGATTTCCAATGACGACTCCATGAAATGTGGCGGGCGTTGTGAAAATGTGCACCTACAAATTGGTTAGTACCACCTGAAGTCTCATATGTTTGCTATCGACATGGGCGATTATAACATTTTGTTAGGTGTTGAATGTTTACGCACTCTCGGCCCCATCCTCATGGATTTTAAGGAACTCACCATGTAATTCTAGCAGGAGGGACATCAATATAAGTTCCAAGGCATCACAATAGTCTCACCAGAGTTCATCAGTTCCCACCGAATGGAAAAGCTATTAAAAAAAGGTCATTCTAGCATTATTTCCCAACTCCATTCCATTCAAGCCATTGAGACACCCTCGGTGCACCCTGACATCCAATCTATACTCTCCTGACACCAAGCTAATGTTAACAATCCCCTTGGACTCCCCCCTTCCCACAACGTCCATGATCACTCCATTCCTCTAGTATTGAGCAATCTTCCTCCCAATGATCATGTTAGGGATCTAACCTCCCTAACCCCTCACATAGGTAGAATAATATATTTTCCATATAATAAAGGCCGACATTAGTAAATAAGGCCTAGTTAACAATGTGAACAAGTCTATTGTAAGAAGACTCAATAGAAGCTTCCACTTCCATAAAAGATCTTCCTCTAGAATGTTCTTTAAAAGATAAAATTAGTGTAAATATGAGTAGAAGACACGAGAAAGTATTGTCTTGAGAATTATTGTAATAGAGCTCTGCTCTGCTAGAGGTTTCCCCCTTGAAGAGGCAAGTGAGCTTGTCTTTCTATCAATAAAGGTATATTTTTTGGTGTTGTGATTATCTTTATTTTGTTGTTCCACTAGTATTTGTTGCAATATTTATGTTTCTAATTATATAATACATTTGGTACCTTAGACACTCTTAAAGAAGTGGAAAAGACCCATGTCAACAAATGCATAAGGTCTCAACTTGCTCTTGTCTTTGATACTTCTATGGCCCTGAGTTATTTTGACGATGCTTATCAGGGGGTTCCTTGTGTTTGTAGAGATGGGTTTGTTATTCACTTATCAATAGAAAGATATTGTCTTTTGAAATTAGGTGCTAGTCATGGGAATAATACTCGGGAAGAGCTTATTGCGTTATGGGCTCTCTTATTTTTTGTCGGGTTAAAAGGTGTTGGGCAATTATAGGTTGTAGGAGACTCTAGGGTGGTGGTTGATTAGTTTAATGAAGGTGCTCAGTTGGAAAGTCTTGTGTTGTTCTTGGAAATGACAAATAAGAGAGATCCAAGAGTCTTTTGTGTCCATATCGATAAAAAACATCTATAGAGCATTTAGTCAACATGTTGATTCCCTATCGAAGGAAGCCCTCTCACTGGTTGAAGGTCTCTTATTTCGTTAGGAATTTCATGGGGAGGAGTTGATTTATAAATTCCAACAACAAATATATTGAGTGAAATAGGGCATGATCTTTCAATGTTTTTTGTTTGTTTAACTATAGAGGTTTGTTGCTAGCCTTGTCGAGTGTTGGTAGTCGAGATCTTTGTTTCAACTGAAACTGCTTGAGCTTTGAGTTTTTTTCATTTGGGTTGATATTGTCGTTATTGTCATGATTGTCTACCTTGTGGAGGGCTTAGTCTTTGTAATGGTCTTCTTAGAGAGTTATTGTACCCACTGAAAGATTAACGAATGTATATTTTAATTTCATTTGAAATAGCAAATATACATATTTTTTCCTTTACATGCACACATATATAGATAGAGAGAGAAAGATTTGCAATGTTAATTCTCAAATGCTTCTTAGAGTTGAGGGAAAATGTTTATATTCAATCACCATACTGTGGGCACATTGTGGGTTTCATTGTAGCCCAATAAGATTTTATCTTCTCTCTTATGTTCAATCTTGTTCAAGTAGATATTCATCCCCCTATGAACTTATAGTGTCTAAGTACGTGTGCATGTTGAAAGAAAGTGAAACTAAAGAACCAATTCTTTGCTTTGCTAATCATTCAAGACACCTTCACTTTCTTATTTACTTATGTAATCAAGATGTTGTCCATGTCTACCTTTTATCACATGAACGTTTATGAAGTTCTATGTCCACCTTATATAACATTGAGTTATATAACATTGAGAGTGTTTGTAAAGTTCATTGTTTGCATTCATCAATATCGCCTACAAGAAATCATCTAGGTTGGAAATAGATTAACCTCAATTCAACGATTAAGAAAAAACGATTATTATCTACACAATCATTATAGTCATTACAACTCTACCGAGATACCTTATCATGGCACATTAAAGTGTGTTACATTAACAAATGAGGTTAAAAAGATTGAAAAGAAAAACGTGAAGGATGTGAATCAAATAAATGTTGCTACATCACATGTTAATGTTGCAGCGAGTAAAAGTACCCATTGACCAATATTGCCGTTTTTATCTATTTTTAATGTCATTGTGGATGATTGCAAGCCTTTTAAGAAACTCAAACTAAAAAAGAAAATAAAATTGTACAATGATTGATTAGAGAAATAAAGATAAGAGTTTTAAATTAATTTTTTTATTTAATAAAGGCATCATATTTTATTCAATTAGTTTTAAAAAATATTAAAAAAAAAAAAAAAATACAAAATAACACAAATTCTTCTAAAATAATATTCCAAGGCAAATACTAAATTGAAAAAAACAAACAATCAATTATGTTTAGAACGCACATTCCTGTATAAGAAAACATATTGGACATACATCAATATGAATTCAACATATGAATGGTTATAAACATTAAGTAAAGCTTCCAGGCAAAATCTCATTCATCTTCATTTTTAACATAATTCAGTGATAAATATTGTCAATTATCAATAGAGAATAAATATATCTTCAACTCCACTTTATCATTATCAACATTTACTACAAGAATCAACAACATGTGTAAACTTGCATGCAATTGTTGATATATTTAAAATTTAAATAAATATAAAGAAAAAATCTTTGAAAATAATTTTTTGAAGATTTTATTGATTTAAAATCTAAAGTTCTTTTTGAAAGTGTTTAAAAAACCTAAATAGAGAATATAAAAATTTAAGTGAAATACAAAATCAATTACAAAATACTAGTTGAAGGAGGAATGAAATCCTCAAGAAATTAAGATGGATTATAAAATATCAAAATTTTTACAACACTTGTTCCTCGTATGTGACCGATATGACAATAAAAGCAAGTCTTTTTATCACTCTCAAAACTTTAATCCTTTCTTTCTCTTTTTTCCTTGCTTTTATCCTCATGAACCTTAATCATTATTTCCAAATAACGATTTTTCAAAAATAGTGAAGAGTGGTGCTCAGACATCTTGGAAAACAGTTCATCCCTCTTTATGTTATGCCTGCAACATGTGTAACTTGTCTTTTTTTTCCAAGTTGTAAAGCCCGGGGAAAACCCCCAAGTACTTCCCCTCATTTCGAGGATTGTACTGAAGGTAAACCCTAGAATTTTCAAGGCACAAGACTCGTCAATAACATGGTTCAAATTCATTACAATAATATACTCATTAAGAGCTCAACATGTCACTTGTGGGAATTGAGTCTGGGTGGGGAGGATAACGATCATTCCTCCCAACCACCCAAGCTAAACCCAATTGAGTATGTGTAGCTTTTCTATCTAGTCATACATTTATTTTTTTCCTAAGTAAGGGTTGAGGTGAGGATGTGAAAAAAACTTAAGGCTCTTGAACTATTGTTGAACCTTTGCTTCTTAATATAGTTATTTTATCCCATTCATTCCCTTCATGATATCTAAATTCAAACATTTTTCTTGCATCAATATTTATTTATGTAAAAATATCAAAAGAAGCAGGTGGTAAACTGTTATGTAATTTTGCAAAATTGTTCAAAAGCCTAAAATCAAGTGAAATATTATCAAATATCAATTTGCCTTTAAGTGGGCCAGTTACATCCCTCAATTGTTAAATATTGTTTCTTTGTTTAATCAATGCCTCATTGTATACCTTAGAGTTATAAAATCAATAATCATCTATCAATGGGGAAGGTAACCATATCTTGATTGATGGATTAAAATTTTCCCTAGAAGATTGACCATGTTGATTGACTACATTACATTTGTATTGTGTTGTCAATATTAAGTTTGTGTGTACTTCACTAGCTTCCATGGTCACATCAGTTCGATCATTGACACCCATAGCAACTAAATCAAATTGATTTCTACCATTCATAAACTTAACTACCTCCTCCTCCACTTGAGCTTTATCTTCTAACTATGTCCAAGATTTGCAAATCTCAATCTATGCTCACAACGATGAAATTTCAATTTGTTGTACAACATCAAAATGACCCCTAAGCTTTTCCATTATCAATATAATTTGATCCCAAATTGCATGTTTTGCTCCAACCAAAAATTTCTTTCTAGCTACTCTCCTGTCAACTTATTCTAATGATTTCTTTAAATCCCCAATTCTCTTAGTTCCTTCACCAATAATTTTGTCTCTTTCATCTAACTATTTATGAAAATCATCACCTATCATATTTATTTGTTCAATCCGTGTTTTCATTTTTGTAATTTCTACATTCTTCCACTAGATATTTGATTCAACTTTTGCTAGCTCCTTTGAAGTTACAAAGATTTGGTTTTTCAAATGCACTATTTGCTCTGCTTCTGATCCTTCCATTATAGTTTCCACTTATGGAGGTGGATGTATTTTGAGCCAAACTAGATGATATTGTTGCTTCTTTTTTTTCATTCAAATTTTCAATTACGTGACTCAATCTGATATTTTGTTACTTTAACTTGGTAACTTGTTCGGTCAATTCTTCCTTTTCCTTATGTGGCTCAACCAACTCCTTGCTTTGAATATCCTCAGATCCTAATATCTTCAATTTTGACTTTAAGAGCTAGATTTCCTTGTCTTTTTCTTTGACTAAAGATTTGACCACATCTTTATCATTTGGATTTATAGCAATCACCCTTTGTTCCAGATCATGAATGTTTACTAACCTTGTTTTGTTAACAACCTTTTCTTGTTTCAGTTGATTTTTTAATTTAGCCTCCATTCTTGTCAGCTTCTTGACACTTGCTATGGATTGTATCAAATATCTTCACACCATTTTACCAATTTGTTTATGCCATTCTATTTTCTCTCACAAGCATATTGTCAAGATCAAATTTAACTTTGTTAGTCTCGTACTCATGAGACTTGATTTCTCCTTCAATTTTATTTAATTTTGGCTATAGAATGGCCATATATGACTGAAGTCAATAATCTAGGAGGTGCTAAGCCTTCCTGACTTGTTTGAGAAAACAATATTTCCTTTGACTGCTTAGACTTCTTTTTATTTAAAACCATTTATGTAAAAATATCAATATCTTTCTCAATAACTGATATTTATTTGAACTTCCCACATCCCGTGACATTTTATTTTGTGACATTTCATTTGGCTTGCTCATTGTTGGAATCTGAATGATAGAAATCATGGATTTTCCAAGAATCCATCTAGTAGCATTTATGTCTTCCTTTCTTCATCTCTCAACAATTTGTTCATCTTATTCTTCCTCTGACTTTGATTATAAATCTATTCTCATTATTTTGGACAGTGGCCCACTTGCTTGACTTTCATCCTACTCAGTTGGTTCTTTTGTTTCTACCCTCTTTTTGAACATCTATGACTTAACAAGAATCTCCATGGTACAATCCATTTCTTGCATTGTTGTACCATTGTCTAGAATCATTACCATAGTTGCAATAGAACTCACTACAACATTCACTAATTTTGAAGGATGGTCATCATTAATTGAAATGAATTCAGCTGGTACATTTTGTTTACTAATTGGTTTTTTTTTTTTAAATTTGTTTTACACATGATAAAATATGTTGTCCTGGTAGAACCTCTTGTACTTTTGTCCAACTTACTTTATTTTCTAATCTCTATATATCTATATCTACATGAAGAATATAAGGGGTAGAACTAATGGCAACTCTCAAGTTAGAAATAATGTGATATGGATCATAATTCCAAGCTTTTCCTTCCATAAAAGTTTAAGACTTCAACATTTTCTCCACCACACGCAAAGCAAATTTACTTTTGACCATAAAAGAGAATACTTCAATAGGCAAAGAAAAAGTGACCTTTTGATTTCTTGCAGAAAAATGGATAAAATCTAAGTTCAACCTTTGCCTAATGTATTCTAAAGAAAAATTCTTGGAGTTAGGAAGTCTGGAAGTAAGTATGGTTCAAGCTCTGAACCATAAATCATGATAATAGTACATTCTTAAAAAAGATACCAATATCCTACCCTACAATGAAGACTCAATTGAAGCATTTGTTTACATTCTATAAATAATCTTGGTGGACATTCATTATGAACAACTGTATAAACATTATATATGAATTGGTCTACAAAGACCTTAAAACCATTCTTCTAACTTTGATTCCTAGCAACTTTTGTCCAATCTAAAACAAGAAAGGGTTTACCATGTTGATCAATCTAGATCAATCCAAAATGTTCAAAATGAGTAAACTAACAATATAATATGAAATGTATCAAATAGGATTGATACTTAAAATACTTCAGGGAAGGAAATTGGATAAATCGATCATGTATGGCATTGGACAAATACTTAGAGTAATTGGACCTTTCAGACGATGTTATTCCGAGAATAAACCTTAAGATTGTTTCATCAATAATTTAATCATCATCATATCCCAAAATCAAGTAGTCATTGCAAAAACCTCCCTAGAAAAAACTGAGAAAACATCTACTGGATGAGGTAGGGTTAATTCAAGAATGTTTTCTTTTTCAAGTAACAACTTCAGGAATAAATATTCCTTTTGTTCCATTGATAAAGAATTAAACTATGTACTTAGGGATTCTTCATCAAATTGTGCTTGATTATCTAGTAGTAATAGCATTTGAGATATTGTATTTGAGTTAACAAGGAAAATTACTTGAGAACCATATGAAGACATCACACACTCTAGGTTGGGTCATAAAGGCTCGAGGACATTGAAATAAATTCAGGAAAATGGTAGGTTGATGGAACAATTTCCTACACAAGGACGCATTCCTAGGTGGAAAACATATCATAGGATTCTCTAGATCGTTGATAAGTTGCTTAACAAGTTTCATCGACACTCTTCATAGCAATCTTAGGTTAAAAAATGTCTTTGTCTCTATTAATCAGGTGGTCGAAATTAGAACTTTGTGTAATGGGTTGTGTGAGAGTGACATGCTTTCGTCTTGGAGCCATGATATCAATTAAATAAAAAATTTCTTTCCCTTATTACTTTCAAAGAAGCAATCAAGAATTTTAATCAACTATAATAAAGGAAAATGATAGTACCCGTACGTCTTGGAATTTTGAAAATTTGCCACCAGCTCTTGTTTCCTACAACTTGCAATTAGTTTTTTATTTTATTTTACCAAGTTACAAAGCCCAAGGAAAAACCTCGAGTACTTCCCCTCATTTTAAGTATGGTACCTAGGGTAAACCCTAGAATCTTCAGGGCACAAGGCTAGTCAACAATAGGGCTCGAAGCCATTACAACAATATACTCATTATGAGCTCAACATGTCACTTGAGGGAATTTAACTTAGGTGGAGAGGATAGCAATCATTTCTCCCAATCACTTGAGCTAAACCCAATTGACAAGGCTTGCAATTGTTATCTACAATAAAATGCAAATTAGTATCACTTTTACCCATCTAATTGTTTCATAATGTGACCACTTTTTTTTTGTGTTTGCATGGGTAACATATTAAAAATCATACCTAACAATTGAAAATCTATTGTCTTTTGATTTGAGTTTGAATGATTAATATATGCCACGTTGATCATTCTTACCTACCCATAATTATTTCTATGCAAATTCGTTAATTATAGTATAATGATTTTCAAAGGCAACGATAGTGGAAAAAATTGGAGGAATCAACTTGCAGGTCCATTTTAGTGGCAGGTCCCAGTTTGGAAAAATGGGGATCATAACCTTTCGGGGCCATTTTGAGGCATCAAATGATTTTTTTTTGGGGGTTAAAACTTTCCCAATGTAGCTTGGATCCCGTGAAGCTATTCTATACATCGAGACCTTTCCAATGGTGAAAAAATCATGTCAATTAGAGCTCATATGAAAAAGTTATGCCTCCCGCAAATTGCCCTACCGTGGTATGAGAGGATGCCAGGTCAACCCTCGTTACTCATGATAATGGGGCTAGGCATGTGAAGGATTTCAAGAAGATTCTAGAAGTTCAAAAACCTACCACAATTGAGGGCTGAGGAAGTCAAAAACCTATCCCTAGATGGATATCATGCTATGTTAAATACCGAGCCACTAGGAGAAGGGATTCCATTCTTTTGCATTGTATCTTGTTCCATAGTTGTGCAAAACATCTGAGAGTGGTATTCTATGAGAATAACATAGGAGGAGAGATTATGTATAAGCCATGCAGGCCACAGTTCATAGGAAACTCCATAGAGAGCGCCTTTTTCTTTGTACTTGCATAATTTCTATACCAGAGAAAAGAGCGCAGAGCAACCTCACCTTCTTGCTGGGTTTTCTCCGTATTGGGTTTCCCATGTCATATCTTGTGTTTATTCATGGATGGTGTGATTGTATTTTACTCTTCTTTATTTTTCGTATTTTATCTGTTCCATGCATAAGCAAAAAACCTGTAACTAAATATTCTAGAGATCTAAAGGAAAAAAATAACCTTAATAGTAAATATTTCAATATTTTATTAGATCTATTGTGACGAACTCTTCCAGTGGAATATCCATGGCGGTTTATAGATCATACATGATACTAATTTCAACACGGGGTAATATCTAGTCTCATTGATATGTAAAATGTCATGGATATTCCACTGGAACATTCTGTCACAACATATTTGATAAATAAAATGGAAATCTACACTATGAAGGTTAAATTCCTTTAGATTCTAGAATATTTAGTTATTGATTTTTTGCTTATGCATGAGATAGATAAAATGTGGAAAATAGAGAACGATAAAGTACAATCACACACCATCCACAAGATAACATAGATATTTTCTCTCGACAACTGTTACAGGAGAAAACCCAACTAGAAGGTGAGGCTGCTCTGGTCTCTTTTCTCTGGTATGGAAATAATGCAAGTGCAAAGGAGAAGGCACTCTCTCTATGGAGTTACCTGAGATATGTGGCATGTTAGGATGCTACAGAACATTGAACCCCTATATTATGCTCTCTAATTTTCCAATCCCAGTTATTCTGCTCTGCTATGGAATAATATACCATAACATAGAATGGAACCCCTTCTCCTCCTAGTGGCCATGTAATTAACATAGCCCGATAGCCATCTAGGGGTAGGTTTTTGACTTCCTCAACCCTCAATTATGGTAAGGTTTTGAACCTTATAGAATATTCTTGAAATTCCTCACGTGGCTAGCCCCATATACATGAGTAA
>JZKD02S2024655.1:25680-39750 GCA_000966675.3 Picea glauca | reverse complement strand
ATCCTTTGCCTCTTGTCTAGCCTTTGCTTCTACCTCAATCCTCTAGGGACATCAGTCGACACCACCCAATTTTGATGAAACTACCTAATCCTAGCCTTAAAATATGGTAGAAAAAACTTAAAATGCCTATTCAATGATTTTTGTTTGAGTGAAGGGTGCATTTTTGCTAAGTCTGTGACAAAGGAGTTTAACAAACAACACCAACAACATTGAGGTACATAAAGGGCTTGGTGCCCTTTATTAAATGCCAATCACATACCCTCATATGTGATAGAATCCAATGAAAATGTTGCAATCCCATCAATCCTCAAATCTTGAAAACTGTTGATTCTGTTGAATTTTGAATGGGATATGAAATTATACTTTCTCCATATGAAGTCCAATGAGGTTGGAACCACTCTCAAACATCCTGAAACAATTAATGGTAATGTGAAAAATTTAAGTAAAATGTCAACTTTTACTTTAAGAATTTAACATTACCATTAGGGAGCGTCCAAGGAGTGCCCAGGGAGCATTCAAGGAGTGCCTTGGGAGCACGCTCTCGGGCTCTGGAAGCGTCCTAGGGAGCATAGCGCTCCCAAAAGGGCAAGGAGAACTCCAAAACTGTCTAGAGTGTGCTCCCGGTTTTGAAGTGCACTCCAAGGGTGGTTTCCTGGGCACTCCATCTCGGAGCGAGCTTCGGAGCTCCGAAGCGTTGGGGGCGCCTCTGGTAACTATGGTCTAAGCTCTTGACAGTGGCAAGGAGCGTACCAAAAGGGCCTGAAGCACAGTCCTGATTTTTTAGAGCATGCTTAAACGAGGCGCTCCTTGGATTATCCTGCTCGAAGCATGGTTTTGGGGTGGGAGCACCCCCTAAAGGGGCACTCCCGGTAACATGGGGTGGGTGGGTAATGCTAAGAAGGTAAAATAGAAAAAAAATCGGTTTCTGACATCTAATGTAATAGAAGAGAGAGAAAAAAAGGAGCCAAAATAAAAGAAAACCAATAAACTAGCATCCATACTTATAAAAGAAAAAAGAAAAAAAAAAAACTAACATAGATCCATCTAAACCCAAGATCATTTAAGCATCGAGAGGCCTGCACTTGGGTTTCTTTTTTATCCCTCTCAATGTGTAATGTCCCCACTTTGGGACATCATCACAGTGTAGAGGTTTATGATGACCAAAGTAGCCAGATGGATGTTATAGCGAGTACAGGGGTTATTGAGAGGCATTGCATGGTCTAGCTTGCATTGCTCATCATATTCCATCATTATGGGCCATTCTGCACAGGTTGGCTTTGGTTTCGTTGCATTCCGACGATTTCCATGATTTTGACTATTTTGAGCAATAAGTTAATTAAATTCATTGAAGAGGTCATTTTGGGCACATTACTTGGAGGAACCTCTCGCTGTAATAGCTCATTGGAATCGGGAGAAGCAACACTACAGGATGGGATGGTGAGAAGTGACTTTCAGTCGCCAAGGAAGCCACAAGGAGAGATAAGGTGTTTTTCAGAGGTAAAAAGGTTAATTAATTAATTAAAGTGATTTAATTATTTAATTAAATATTAATAAAATGAAAATCACTTTGGAGGGACAAGGTGAGAAAAAAGTATAAAGAAAAGGCAATGGCCTCTACTCATTCATTCATGTATGATCATATTTTGATATCTGGCTTTTAGCTAGTGAGCCCAGCATTGGGGGTTTTGAGGGTTTTGAGTCTTGACTTAACAAACCCTAGAGGACGATTCGATGGTGAAAGATTCCACCTAGCTTGTCCCAAGCTTGGTCTCGGAGATGCAATACGCTCCCACACCATTCTAGTTCCAGATCTACTCAGTTGCAGGAGGATTCTACATTCGTTGTAGGGGCATAGAGAGAGAGGGCGCACCAGTTAGGGTTTCCAACAAGAGGGGTGCACCATCCATTGAGGGAGGATTCGTCCTAGCTGAGGAGAAGTGATTTTGGGAATTCCAGGTATTGGGTTTTCCTTGCAGGTGTCTTGGCATCATTCTTGGTTGTTTCTGGAGGCATTTCAGCGAAAGGTTTAGTTGTATTAAGAGTGGGATGATTTCCCAAGAGGAGGGCACACCATTTCTTGGAGGGTGGCTAGATCCAAGGGTCTAGCAGGTCCTTTGATGACTTGAGCACTTGGGTTTTCATTGCAGCGTCCCTGTCTATCATTCTAGCCGATTTGTGGAGCCATTGGAGGTCCTTAGGAGGGAGGCCGATTTATCTAGGGTTTCAGGCATCCACGGGGGGCGCACCATATCTTAGAGGAGGTTCAGATCCATAGGGTTTGAGGGAGATCTTGGAGATTCGGGCACCTGGGTTGTTCTTGCCATCACCCAATCTATTGTTTGGCATCTTTCTTGAGGTGATTGGACACATTTGGCAGCAAGGCCAAATTGTTGAGGAGCTTCAGCATTCCAGCAGGGCGTGGTACCTTCCAGCTTGGGGGTTTAGCATTCTTATGGCCCAGATCTACTTGTATTCAGTCTTCATTGTATATCCAACCTTTGGAGGCTTATTGTAGTCTTCTATTGGAGCATTTTGTAGCAGCTCTATTGTCTATCTTCCTAGCCATCTGTTGAACATTCCAGATAGGCATCTTCATTGTAGCAAGTTTCTCTATTTCATGAATAAAAGCAGATTTGAGATGTTTTGGCTTATCTATCATATTGCATATGGTTGAGCTATGTCCATAATTGTATCTTATTATTTATTGCTGCAAACACTCATATAAACACATCAGTAAACCCTAAGGCCGAAATCAAGAGGCCATTCAGCAAGTAAACACATCTAAACCAATAGGTCAGCGAAGTGTTTGACGAAATACCCCAACCAGTAAAAGTTTTGAAAGACACCCAAAACCGTGATGTTCCTGGCATAATGGCTTGGGAACATTACAGTGGTATCAGAGCTTAAATCCTGCCAACCCGAGGGGTCTATCATAGGGATAAATGGATAGTTGGAAGGAAATGGATAGGATATCCTTTGAGATAACATGCTTGGAGATAATACATTTCGGCCTTAGCGAGGAAAATAGGGCTCTAATAACCTTTCCTCGGTATGTAGCCTTTAGAAAGCCCAGTTGGAGCGAAGAGGATATCTTACATGGGATCAGCATAGCAGATAAAAAGAAAAAAGAAGCAACTAGATGGTTGGAAGAACAGAGGAGCCCCACACCCATTAGGAGCACGCAACCTTGCTACAGTTGCAAGGGGTCGTGGGAACCAGGTCATAAGTGTCGGGATAAGGACCAAAAGCACACTATGACAGTGATGATGAGATGAGTCAGGATGGAGCGATAGATGATGATTTGGGACAGTCTGATGATGATAGTGACTCTTGCACAGTGGCTAGTGATAGTGACTCTTGTACAAAGGATGATGCTACTAGCATGCTTGAGGAGGAGGATGACCCTTGTGTAGTGGATAGGCAGTTGGATGGACAGGACGATAGCACCAGTGTCTCAACAGACATATCACATACCATTGATGACCTTACGCCTCAACAGAGGGGTGACACTAGTGAGGAGTCACACGTGTTAGCACCTAGAGATGATGAGCTTCCTATGATGGTCGTGACACATATGTCATCCTTCCAGACACCCATGATAGCCACGTCACATGAGGAGGTCAGTGGCATGTCAGATAGGGTTGATGAGCCTTGTGTGAAGGATGCACACCACAGACATGTAGATCCACCGATCCAGGACGAGATACAGGGAGTACAGACAAGGGAGCTTACACATACAGATCAGCGAGAGGAGATTGAGTCACAGTTTTTGGAGACTTAATTAGTTGAGCAGATTGTGGATGCTGACTGGTTGATGGGACACTCACTTCCAGGATCAGCCTGCATTGATGAGGATGCACTCTTTAGCAGTCAGGATGACCATAGCACGTATCTGGATACATCTATATGGGATCCAGGCGCAGATGATAGTAGCAGGTTGAGTGCACAGAAGGATATGACTGCCCATACAAGATACAGTGTGATCCAGGGGGGGATAGCATCTAGTGATGGGGTGCAGTGGCATACAGGAGTACCCAGCAACACAGTAGACAGTGGACAGTTCAGCACGTTATCTTATGCAGAGAGTGTTTTTGGGGACCCCAGAGTTGACACTAGCAGGACTGACAGTAGCAGTGAGGGATATGAGGTGGCACCTCAGCATGACCATGATCAGGAGCCACACCACTTAGCAGCACAGTTGAGAGTCAGTGAGGCTATGATCATGGCAGCCACCAAGCACAGTGATGACATGCATGCATTGATGGCAGATTACTGTTGGAGAGCGTCAGTGGCACATGGTAGTTCAAATGAGGGAATTGCCATGGATGATTTTCATATTCTCAGGGAGAGAGTATCTGTGATGAGGACCGACTACCAGCAATTGTTGACTAACAGAGATTATCTATTGAGGGTTGGTGAGATGTATCATGAGGCTCTGAGGGAGCAGGAGTTGGAGATGGACCGACTCACTCAAGAGTTGGAGAGCACTCGAGGATTCTTGAGAGGCACACAGACAAGAATCAGAGTCTAGGTCAGATGAGTCCCTTGAGGAGATTCGTTAGAGATCCACTTCATCTGTCTTAGTGGACACTCAGATGTATCAATCAGTCACGTTGATAGAGGATGTTAGTGATCTAGCACAGGAGCACCAATTGATGGAGGACACTTCCATTGGTGTTCCAAGAGTGGTTGACCTCCATGTAGAGGTTGATCCAACAGTATGCCTAGGATCTATGATGCAGCATGAGTCTACGGGAGACGACATGAGTATGCCGGAGCATACAATGATTAGTGATAGCTCACAGGTACATGCCGAGATGTATGGTGGGATTCAGAGGGGTGTACTGCCTTGCAGGGAGGAGACACACTTAGGGGAGCATGCAGAGGCCACTCCTTTGCAACAGCATATGGTTATGAGATATCACCTTCACCGTTTCAGAAGTTGCGTGGGTGATAGGAGATGGAGATTGATTTACCAGCAGTTGGGGGAGTTACTTCTGGTTGTACCTGATGATTGGGGTTTAGTGAGGGCTACAGGCGAGCAGTTATCAGGGGTACAGGTAGACGTGTTCTTGGCCGAGTCCCTGGGATTCACTGAGGCAGGTGGTATTTTTCAGCCCTACAGTCAGCTACAGATGTCTCTGTTACCTTTTCCCGACACTTTTATCATGGATAGCAGCATGAGAAGAGATAGACAATGGTAGAGCGCATGGGGAGTGCCTAGGTCGAGGCCACCTGACATGAGTATCTTTACGACATGCATCCGGATAGAGATGGATCGTCATAGGCAGCCAGTTGAGACTTGGTGTGTGATAGAGAGCATCGTGGACCAGGTGATAGCAGATGAGCACATAGGGCTTCTGACAGTGATCAATCTCACACAGGAGCAATTAGAGGAGATTGGAAGTGATAAACTTCCAAGTTTGCCATGGGATTCGGGAGTCCATTTTGTTAGCAAGATGTTCACGTTGACCCAGGTTGCACCAGAGAGCCACACACTCCACCTTGGTTTGGTTTGGAGTGGGCCTGCAGGTACTTGTCCTATGGGGCGAGACCTTTTCTTCCGCTTGATCATCATGATAGGGCATGGAGATGTTTGGACAGGTACTTCATCTACAGAGGTGTCTTCACTAATACAGTTTCTGGACAACAGGTCCAATGGTCACAAGTATTTCAGCTAGAGGACCTAGGAGAGGAGGATTCAGGATGTATGCAGGGGGCAGAGAGTCATGGTCAGAGTAGTACAGTGTAATGTCCCGTTTTCCCTAGGCAGTCTGGATACCGTGATGGTTTATACAGTTTCCCGTAAACCATTAGACAGATGAGCTAGGGAAACGATACTGGTAAAGTCACTTTCGAATTATAAAGTGGAAACTTAGGAAAAGTGAGTTTATTATTATTAAACCCCTCTTTGAGGGTATTTCTCTCCAATTAATAATTAAATGAATATTTTAATGGAGAAAAGGACAAGTGAAGGAATAAAAGAACGATTGAAGGGGAAAAAGGGTATTGACTATTCATTTAAAAAAAATTGAGTTTGGAGAAGAGCTCGGTGAGCAAACGAGGGTTTCAGCTGGAAACCCATTCGGCACCCGGATTCGGCAGTGAAACTATCTGCCCTAGCCGTGGACTCTCGGATTCGGCAGTGAAACTATCTGCCTTAGCCGTGGAATTGGAGAAGCCATTCAGGCTTTTCACTTGCAGGGATTTGGCATGATGATTCAAAGAGCTTCATTGGAGAAAGCGTTTCATTAGGGGTTTGGCGAGAAGAACTATTTTCTCTTTGGCACGAGTTGGTGGTTTTGGGGGCGTTTTTCTTGAAGCTGGGCGCAACTATCTCCATTTGGCTGCGTGTTGACCATTGGAGGGGCAGGTCGAGCTTTGCCTAGGCATGGATACCTCCATTTGGGTGTAACCTTCAGCTGGCGCGCTTTGCTACCCTTCAACTGTTGGCTGCATGTTGGATTGGAGCTGGCCGAGTTCACTATTGCATGGTTGTGCGTCCTTGTTGATGGCTGCGTGGAGGAAGAGAAGAATGGTAGTTGGTCGACTTCCTTTGGGGGCTGCACAGGAGAGGAGGTGAGGTCTATCACCATCATAGAGCTGCCATATCCATTCATTAACAACAGAGCAGAAAATGCTTGGGTCGCTCTCTTGATCAGTTCGTGGGAGCAGATTGTGGGCATTCCTTCACGGTTGTGTATTAAAGGAGGTGCCCAGCCTTCTATAATAGACTTTCTACTCATCCTTGAGAGGTAATTCGACCTCCTTCTGATTGTATTGGTACAGCAATAATATATACAATAAAATGCAGCCAGAGTTTAGCAGAATTGTCATTTAAATGTGAATGATTGTCATTAATTTTATGGGTTTTGTCCAATACTAAAACAACGCACTTGACACTTCATTGGGGAGGCATAAGAGAGTAAAAAACCATCATAAAAGCAAACAAACCCAAGGGACAGCCTGTTGTCCATCCCATTTTCACCTACAGCCATCATTTACAGTAGTCTGCCAAGTGTTTGACGAAAGTCCAACACCAAATTCAAGGGGTTTTTCCCAATTTTTCCAACTTAGAATATTTCATACAGGGCCAACAGGGTGATCTTCGACAGAGGTTAGCATGGGACCTAGGGATTGCAGGGCTGGGCATTTCACTAACTGACAGAGGCGAGTGGACCTTTGCAGGGGGAAGTAGTTCTAACTTTCCATTGAGCTTCAGTGTTGAGGGGAGCACATCGCTTGAGCGTGTCTCACGGAGGTCTTGCAGTACCTCATTCTGGCAGCAGCAGGTGCAGTTGATGGAGGCCATGTTGATCTTGGTAGTAGCTGGGAGTATGGACTCATTCCGGGAAGAGGCCATGTGTCATGTGCAAGAGATTCACAGAGTTGGTATATTTCAAGATTATGCTTCCCCGGGGCTAGCAGTTCATGACTTGATATGGGACCCAGGGGGCAGAGTGTATGATCGTTCATCCTTGGATGGGTTCTACTACGTATCCCACAAGTGAACATGGGATCCTGGTATTTTATTTTAGGGGATTTGGTTATTGCTTGAGGACAAGCAATTTTCTAGCAGGGAGGACTGTAATGTCCCAACTTTGGGACATCATCACAGTGCAGAGGTTTATGATGACCAGAGTAGCCAGATGGATGTTATAGCAAGTACAAGGGTTATGGAGAGGCATTGTGGGGTCCAGCTTGCATTGCTCATCATATTCCATCATTATGAGCCATTCTGCATAGTTTGGCTTTGGTTCCGTTGCATTTCGACGATTTCCATGATTTTGACTATTTTGAGTTATAAGTTAATTAAATTCACTGAAGAGGTCATTTTGGGCACATTACTTGGAGGAACCTCTCAGTGTAATAGCTCATTGGAATCGGGAGAAGCAACACTATAGGATGGGTTGGTGAGAAGTGACTTTCAGTGGCCAAGGAAGCCACAAGGAGAGATAGGATGTTTTTCAGAGGTAAAAAGGTTAATTAATTAAAGTGATTTAATTAATTAATTAAATATTAATAAAATGAAAGTCACTTTGGAGGGAC
This sequence comes from Picea glauca, assembly GCA_000966675.3. Taxonomy (NCBI): domain Eukaryota; kingdom Viridiplantae; phylum Streptophyta; class Pinopsida; order Pinales; family Pinaceae; genus Picea; species Picea glauca. Next base: position 31,701 of record JZKD02S2024655.1, on the reverse strand, counting down.
AAGGTGAGCAAAAAGTATAAAGAAAAGGCAATGGTCTCTACTCATTCATTCATGTATGATCGAATTTTGATATCTGGCTTTTAGCTAGTGAGCCCAACATTGGGGGTTTTGAGGGTTTTGACTTAACAAACCCTAGAGGACGATTCGGTGGTGAAAGATTCCACCTAGCTTCTCCCAAGTTTGGTCTCGGAGATGCAATACGCTTCCACACCATTCTAGTTCCAGATCTACTTAGTTGCTAAAGGATTCTACATCAGTTGCAGGGGCAGAGAGAGAGAGGGCGCACCAGTTAGGGTTTCCAACAAAAGGGGCACACCATCCATTGAGGGAGGATTCGTCCTAGCTGAGGAGAAGTGATTTTGGGAATTCCAGGTATTGGGTTTTCCTTGCAAGTGTCTTGGTATCATTCTTGGTTGTTTCCGGAGGCATTTCAACGAAGGGTTTATTTGTATTGAGAGTGGGACGATTTCCCAAGAGGAGGGCACACCATTTCTTGGATGGTGGCTAGATCCAAGGGTCTAGCAGGTCCTTTGATGACTTGAGCACTTGGGTTTTCATTGCAACGTCCCGATCTATCATTCTAGCCCATTTGTGGAGCCATTGGAGGTCCCTAGGAGGGAGGCTGATTTATCTAGGGTTTCAGGCATCCAGGGGGGCACACCATATCTTGGAGGAGGTTCAGATCCATAGGGTTTGAGGGAGATCTTGGAGATTCGGGCACCTGGGTTGTTCTTGCCATCACCCAATCTATTGTTTGGCATCTTTCTTGAGGTGATTGGACACATTTGGCAGCAAGACCGAATTGTTGAGGAGCTTCAGCATTCCAGCAGGGCGTGGCACCTTCCAGCTTGGGGGTCTGGCATTCTTACGACCCAGATCTACTTGTATTTAGTCTTCATTGTGTATCCAACCTTTGGAGGCTTATTGTAGTATTCTATTGGAGCATTTTGTAGCAGCTCTATTGTCTATCTTCTTAGCCATCTGTTGAGCATTCCAGATCGACATCTTCATTGTAGCAGGTTTCTCTATTTCATGAATAAAAACAGATTTTAGATGTTTTGGCTTGTCTATCATATTGCATATGGTTGAGGTATGTCCATGATTGTATCTTCTTGTTTATTGCTGCAAACACTCATATAAATACATCAGTAAAACATACGGCCGAAATCAAGAGGCCATTCAGCAAGTAAACACATCTAAACAAGTAGGTCCGCCAAGTGTTTGACGAAATACCCCAACCAGTAAAAGTTTTAAAAGACACCCAAAACCGTGATGTTCCTGCCATAATGGCTTGGGAACATTAAACAATGCTTGATAGATATGGGGTTAAAATGGATCTATGCTAGTATTACCATCACAATATCATGTAGGGAGAATTTATCAAAGGTTGTACCAAAATTTTATCATACTAGTCTCCAAAGAGGGTGCATAAAGCTAAAATGCTGTAAAAAATAAAAATATGTGTTGGTTTTTGGCTTAAATGGTCATTTTCCCAATATCAGTAGATGTTGGGGAATTGTTGCAGGAGCAAATCTTGCGACTTTTGTGTGAAGGAGAACCGGAAATTGGGCCTTCTATGTGAACTGAATCTTATAGGGACTTATAGTCTAAGCTCGGATGTATAAGTCATAAAGTCATAATTTTTATGTAAAAGGGAACTTGATAGATATGTAATTGATGGAGTCAAGCCTAATCAAAGTTGACTTCATCAACAAGACACCTTATAAGAAGGCAATAGGAAGAGAGTGAAGGTCAAGAAGGAGAGATCTAGAAATTGGCCTCATTGCATGTAATGGTTCTTCTTAATGGAATCTTTCTTCTCCAACTCTCTCTTTCTCATATTTTTGTGGTGTATTCAGTTCATGTATTTTCATCTATGTTCTTGTGATTAATTTCATGGAAGATTTGTATATTTTCTCTCCTCTTCTCTTGGCATTCAAGCCTTTCGGATCTTAGCCCTCAAGAACTGGATCACTAGTATCAAAGCGGGTAACCACTCCATGGGAACCAGAGTTTGAAGCAAATTTTGGGTTCAAAGATTTGTAACAATCTCCAACCTCCTTTTGGTACTCTTGGAGTCCATTTGTTGGGCCATACACTGTACGTATCATAGTTGGTCCACCTGCATTACAGGGTTTTTCTGCCCTCGAACCTTCATTCACCATTGCAAGAGCATCCTTACATGGATTCATTACATCCATTGGTTTGCAACTTCTTCAAAAATTGTGTAGGGTTTCCATGCTTCCCATGGAGGTTCCATGACCTCTACAACAACCCATACAGCTCTACAAACCCTTGGCAACCTTTGTGGCCCTCTGCACTCAGTGCTCTCACGTTCAGCATTATCGCAGATTCATACAACCATGTCACAGCGTAAATAATCTACATGCATCATCTGGAAGCTTGGGTGACCTCATTTCAGCAATTTCTCAGCTTACCAACAGTTGTATGGCTGCCATAGAAGCACAATAATAGATGGAATGCAAGGCAGTCATCTTCTGCAAACTTTATACAGGTGCCATGACCTCTACAAAGCGTTTCGGAGGGCGCACTATAGCTCATTTTAAGGGATTCTTTATTGGCTCAAATGGGTTTTTTACGGAATTTCATTTTGTCTCCTGGTTTATGACATATCATTGATTGAAGTACCAAAGGTCTGTAAAACAATGTGATCGTGCATACCTTGTGCAATGTCCCTTTCTGAGTAGGAGCTCCAGAGAGGAAGGCTTAGTAGTCTAAACATCCCCGTTAGACTATAGCCAGGGAGATACAGGGGAAAACAGGGTCACTTGATGTTACTTCACTAGAGAATGTTATAATTTGAAAGTGGCAATTAGTGAAAAGTGGGTAAAAGCGCCTTTAAGTGATTTTAAGCTAAAAATAGAGGGGCTCATAAGTGAGGGGGCTAAGAATAGAATTCAACAATAAATTAGGGTTTTGGAGGAGTATATGAAGAGGAAAAGTGACCTAATTCCTCATTATGCATCTTATGATTTGACAGTTGAGCTCTGAGGAGATTACACAAGTTCAGGGGAATCAGTGGAGTTTGTGGATTCCAGGAGGAAGACACCAATGGGTTGATTTCGATGCTGAGAGACACACCCTAGTCACTAGGAAGATCACCCAGATCTTTCATCGTTTTGCAGCAGCAGTTTACAGCTTCATATAGCTAGTGCGCACTTCATCTGGAGGAGGGCGCAAGTACTAGGAGACTTTGAGGGTTAGCTCGTCCCGCCACATGGGAATTCATAGATTTCCTTCCGACCCAGTTGAGAGGAAAGCAGGGCGCTTCTATTGAGCTATTACTCGTTAGAATCCGACGGAGGGTCCTCTTGGGAGCATCAGTCAACCAGTGAGGGCGCAGCAGTTGCGAAGGATACATTTAGGATTCCCGAGAAATCACGAGAACAAATCCAGGGAAACCCTTCCGACCCATTTCAGAGGATACCATGGCGCTCAGTTTGAGATATATACAGCCAGATTCCGACGGTGGAATCACTAGGGCGCAATAGTAAGGGCGCAACCCCCAGGGGATCCCATCTGGGATCAATACAAATCAGTGGAAGTTTGATCTTCAGTCCGACAAAGACTGGGATTGTCTATGAGGTCAAGGCGCACAGTTTGGGACAGATTCCAAACAGATCCGAGGAATTTAGCTGCCAGGGCAAACATTTCGGACTTGCAGCAGTTGTCGTGTGAGTTGTCATAGCATGCAATAGTTCATATCGCTCATTCATTGATCCAGCATCATTCTTCTCGTTCCGAGTATTATTGTTTTAGTTTCATTAATGTATTCCGGCTAAGATCCATCTATCTTTGATCTAGCTGAGAGATTCATTTTATTTCATCGCATGAGGCATTGTATTCAGAATTATTTCATAATACATAGATTGCAGTTGTTCTGTGTTCTTTATCTATTGCATGCTTGATTATATATTGTTAAACAATTGTTCCACATGCAAAATCACCACACATGTTAAAACTAGATTACTAAACGCATCCAGAAACCCAAAGTGTATCAGTTCCGACAGCAAATAATAGGCAAGTTGAGGCACATATTTTGATCTGCGTAATTAGGTATATTACACCTTGAGTTTCAGGAAGATTTTTATCACTCCACAGGATACAGCAGAGCAAGTATCTTATATCAATAAAAATAGCTCTTTGATACCTCAAATGGGTCTTCCACAGAATTTGATTTCATCATCTCTAACAAAAGCTACGAACAAAATTGCAGCTAAAGGTCCACTACCATAAAAATAGGGTTTTTTCATTTCAATTTTTAATTTTTTGGATTTTATTAAATCCTATCATAATTTTTTTTACCCATTAAAATACCCCATAAATTGTAATTGGTATTGTTATAGGGCAAGTTGTAGGTTGGGCAAAGCCCGACCCAACCACATAACAAGTGCTACAACTTGGGAATCCTACACCCAATGTCACCTCGATGTAGGTCCCACACTTCAAGGGTGACTAGGTCACTCTAGGGAGGCGATCTCGGTGGCCCTAGGGGGATGGAGATGGAGATGGAGATAAGAGGAAGTGAAGCCCCTAGAGATCAAGTCTAAGTGGGATGAAAGGTGGAAAAAGATGCCTTGTTAGTCAAGTAATTGTTTCCCCACAGGTATAGTATTTCTCTGGATGATTGTACCTGCCTGAAACACAAGAAACGACACTTTGCAATGATATATGTTAGTTGGATCAGCAAGTTAAGCTTGTTGTCCCTAATTTGCAGCAGTAGATAACAGTATATATCAGCAAGTAAATGGTACTATAAGTTGCTCAATAGGTGTTAGAGATAAAGTAGAAAATATAAGAGAAAGACTAGCTAAACTCAAAATGAAAAGCCAATGTTCTAGCACAAAAGATAAGGTTGTTGTAAATACTTGTCTGCAGCAAATTATATTAGCCTTATGGTTGTAACATTCAATGTATTACAACAAGAAAATCAGCCACTAAAATCCCCTCAAACTTTGCCAAAAAGTGCGCTAGGGCAAGGAGAGTAAATGTGCAAACTTTGAGCAAAATCCAATGGTTGATAAGACAGTTATTCAAGCAAAGGAGTTAGGGTTTCTGCAGCCCTAATGGCTGTAGGTTAAAGTTTATAACAGCAATTAGAGTATTGGGAGAGAGGGGACGCCCTAGTGGGGGAAGACTCCTCTCAATGAGGCAAATCAACTTCAAGCAAGAAAACTTTCAAAAGGTCGAAAATTATGTTTCCCAAGGCAATGATTTTATATCTCCAATGCAAAAAAGTATGACTAGTGCCTTTACTATTGGGTTAATGGAGTCAAATGAACAAGAGCTAAAGAAGCTACCTCCTTGGGGGTGTAAGTCCTTGTACTTCCCAAGGCAAGTTTCTCTAGCTAGGGTTTAAGCTAAGAGGGTGTATGCCCTTATACATCTATTAGCAAACCCTTGTATAATCAATGAGATGAAGCAATAAAATGATGAAGACTATGGTGGGGGTGTATTCCCTTATACTTCCCACCTAGCTCCTAACATAACAATACTTGACTTGATAAAATGATAGCATAATAGTAAAAGACCATACCAAGATCAAGAGAAATGCCAAGATAATCCACCATGTTGCCGTCCTAACACACTTGCAAACGTGAGCAAAGTCCATCTCACTTAGTGTGTCCTTGGAGGCACAATGCCTAGGTTCACAGTCCACACTGTCACCTTGACTGGAACCTCTTCCTTCTAGGCTTACTCCTAGGGAAGCCAAGGGGAGTAGACCCTAGTTACTAGATTTGATTTAACTTTGAAGTTCTAGGAGTTGGTTTTAAATTGTTAGAAGGCTTGGGGGAAAACTAAGCTAAGATGCTAAAGCAGCAAATGCAAAGTGCAAGATTAAATGACAAGCAGCCCTTTCCCTAAGTCAACTATGACTAGTGTCGAAGGTTGGGCAAGGGGTCAACTAAGTTTGAAGGTGGTTCAATTACAAAAATATTACAAGTAAAAATATGTTGAAACTATCCCCACAAACAAGCATACAATTACTTACAATAAAGA
>JZKD02S2024644.1:37104-56772 GCA_000966675.3 Picea glauca | reverse complement strand
TAGTAATGTGGAACTTAATAAGATAGTTTGCAAATATTTCAAAGATAAATATATTTAGGAAAGCTTATATCCAATATTTAAAATTATAACTAAAGAAAATATTAAAGAAAATCAACGGATCCAAGATTATTTTTTGTTAAAGTTTAATAGCTAAAAGTTGATCTCATCATCATCTTTAATAAAATAGTTAAAAACATAATACAAAAAATAACTACAAATCAAGAAACCTAAACTACTACAATATTAGTAATTAAAAAAATTAATACACAAAACAATACTACAACCAAACTATTTAAGAAATAATAAAACCCAACTTTTTCTTAATCTCTTAGACTCATAATTTGAAAATTATAAATTTTAGATATTCCACATATAGATTTAAACAGAAACCCCGACTTTAATTTCATAATGTGGGGCATCAGTCCCTTCTTTTAATTTCATGATTGTTGGTATTTACGATATCTGTGAATTGGATCCCAATATCTAATTTACACATATCTTAAATATTGCTCTTTACATGTATGCATCATGTTAAAAATATTGCATACTTGGGTGGAATGTTTGAGTCTATCAATTTGTGTACTTCCTATCATATTTGGAAATTGTTTGGAGTTTGATAGAAAACAAACAATGATGAATGAAAGCCACCAATTAATACTCTAAATTGCCACTTATAATAATATTTATATGATTAAGCTACAAAATTCCTCCCTCATGAAATAAAGTTCAAAACTAGTCGAGAAAGTGAAATATAGAGACATTTAAAGTTGGATTTTAACAATAATATTAAATAAAATTTTAGTAAAATTTGAACAAATTGTTAAGAAATTGAAGAAGTATGGTTCATAATTACACGTTATTGTTTAGTAGATTCACTAAATGCTTGATAACATTTTATTGATATATTAATTGTTTATGTTTTATATTATTCATTCTTACCACTAATATGATGTATTGACATAAATCAATTCAATACAATAATTTTATTTTTTTAAATAACAAGTTGTAATAAAAATAAATAAATTGCACATAAATAATAATATCAAATTGTTGGATGCAGAACGAGTCAGGAAGAAAGGCTATTTTTGGAAGAGAAGCATGCAAAAGGAAAAAGACAGTTAGAAGGAAAAGCAGCACGCGTGCATGCATGGAAGACATAACGATGCTAGGTTTGAGGTTTTTGGGATGCATTAGATATAGATATACGTAGAGAGAGACAACATAGGTCACAAAGAGGAAGAGAATTGTAAGGAATGTATGAGTCATTAAGCTGGTGAGATAGAGAAGACATGAGTGACTCGATCCCGAGGGTTAGATCGCAAGCTGAGGATCCTGGTGCGATCTAGTCAGCCTTGCAGAGATCGAGGAGCCCATGGAAAGGAAGAAGAACTAAGATTGTAACCATGCGCGGAATGGAGATTTCCAAACTATAATACAATCCTTAGATCCAGATCTTTGTGGACATAGCCCAAGAGGGGGTGAACCACGGTAACATTGTGTTATGTGACTGAATGAATGTGTCTTTGCATCTGATTAGTTGATGAATGTTGAATGAATGAAGTAACTAAGTAAATATGATATTCCACATGCATGCATAGAATGAATGGTATACTAGATGTTAAAAGAACTGAATAAAGGTTAAGGTGCAGATCTTGCTCAGTCTCAAGTTGCAAACACCTGAGTATTGCATCCACCCATAGAGCTATCGCGGGTGAGACTGCGCACTACACTTTGTGTAATGTGTTTCCTTCTGGGTGACCAAAGAGGTCGATAGCCTTTAAGGGATTTTGTTGGGAATATTCTTAGTTATGAACCAGGGTCAATCTATAATGGTCAATAGAATCATAATCGCTCAAGACCAATAAGAGTAGATAGAGAAAGGGGAAAAACCCAACAAATGGTTATGTTTCCAGCTGATTGGAAGGAAATAGGATTGATTATATGAGATCTGCGAAGGAAGTATCAAAAGAATACGGGATCAGGCGACCACAAGGTGAAAGGATGTGACTCTAAAGAGGGGATGTTGAGACCGTGGAATCCCATGAAGGCAGAGATCGAAATTTGGGTGAAGACAAAGGAGTTAGAGTTTGCGTAGAAAGATAACAGAAACTCGAAGTTAACGTCGCGCAAATATATGGACAAGTACATATTCACCAACTTGGATGAATTATTTTTCTGTGATTTCCCACACATATCGTAGGATTGGATCAAAAGATTGAAATACAACCATCCAACGAATCAGACCAGACAGCTAGAGTGGAATCCCGAAGAGATTGTGCAACTATAATGAGTTGATAATAAGTTTACGCGCGCAGTAGATTTCTGGTTAGACAACATTGTTGCTGGATTTATCACAGAGTTTGCAGTAGATACAACAAAGTCGTACAATGCAGATGAACAAGAATTCTTGAAGGGATCTCGAGGTAGGTATATCAAATCATTATATACTTCCATTAAGATATTTCTATATAAAAAAGGTGTAATGACAATGGAGTGAGACAACTAAACTTCCTTGCATACATGAGGGAAGGGGGGAATCACTGACAAGAAAAGGAGAAATGGAAGGAGAAGAGGATAAAGGAAAGAAGGAGGAGGCATTGGACCCAATTATGATGGACGACGACCAGATCAAGTGGATCATGGTGACAGCTGGAAGGATGTGCAGTGGAGTACCCTACCAATACAAGGTGAACACCAAGAAGAGAGTCGTAGTCGCGAGGGAAGTCTTGGAAAGTGATGAAGAGGAGGTATAGGATCTCCAGGATGTGGAGAATATTGAGGAAATCCTACACGCGACATATGAGAGGAAGATGAGAGGTACAAGAGTGGAAGTAGAAGGAAACAATCATATCCATATCAATGTTAGCGTGGAACCCATAAACCCATATGCGACTAATACACCAAGAAAAACACCATCATTTAGACAAACGAATTTCGGGAGAAGGGAGACAGCAGGAATTACATATACACAAGGAACAACAACTGGGGGATCCAGTTCAGGAAGCAGTAGTCAAATATATACACCGCGCAGAGGTACTAGCTCAACATTTAAGATGGTGGGACATGACCCAACCATCAGGTTACCAGAATTCAAAGGAGAAGCGTAGGAGGACCCGGAGAAGCACCTGTTTATCTGTGAAAATATTAGAGAATCAAAACAAATCAAAAACGAGGAAACTAAACTTGCACAGTTAGCTATCACATTAAGGGATCGTGCACTAGATTGGTATATGAGTTTAGCTACAAATATTTCTCCAAGGACAACCAGAAGGATTGGAGATATCAAGAAGCTGTTGATAAATGAGTTCCAGAAGCTGAGTTCAGAAGACTAATACATGAACGAGATGATAGAGATTAGACCGAAACTAGGAGAATCTGTATGGGAGATTTACCAAAGATTCAAACGACTGAAAGGAAAGTTGAAATATTTCATGACAAATATGCATCATAGGCATATGTTCGTCAATTCACTATTACCACACTTGAAATATCCACTGCGAAAACATATGTTTCAAATGCATACATAGGATCTATAGGCATCCCTACAAATGGAAGAGAACCAATATCAGAAGACATATCCAACCATTGAGGATCTGAAGGAAGATTTGAAGAAATTAACATTCCAGCTAAACCAGAACAAGAACAAGGAAAAAAGAGAAGTTGTTTGGTGTACCACATGTAGGATAGAATGACACAATAGGAATGGATGTCCAACATTCGTGCAGTACATGGCAGCAGGAATTCCAAACTCATTACCAACAAGAGGAATATGGTGTGAGATCTATAAGAAACGGGGTCACGATCCATATCATTGTCCAATGATGAAGAAGTACCAGACAGTGTCGAAGAGCTCGTATTACAACTTTTGCAAGTCAGTAGACAATGATGAAAAATATTGCAGAACCATGGATTTGATGAGGGAAATAACATCAGATGCATATAGGGTGCAGGAAGAAATGATGAATTGGAAATTCGCACCTCGTATTAATCAAGTACCAACCCCGTACAACAGTGCACAGCCGCAGTACAACACCGCGCAACCACACTATAATACCGCGTAGTATAACCAGACGCCTTAGTATAATGCGTCGCAAGGGGATCGAGATGGATACAGAGGCAGAGGAAGGGAAAGAGGAGGATTTGGAAGAGGTAGAGAACCAGTGGTATGTTACAATTGACAAAAACCAGGACACTATGCAAGAGAATGTCCACTTCCACCAGCGACTTGTATGTATTTTCGCGCATCAGATCATTAAACAGAAGAATGTCCTATGCTATTAGGGAATATCTAGGAAAAGAGGAATCAAAACAATCAGAATGTTTAGTGGATTTCAGTGGAAGTGAGGGATGAAGGAAGAAACATCAACATAGTTACATGCAGAGGAGCTAAAACAGGAAATGACGCAGTACGACAAGAGCCAACACAACACCAATGGGTGAAGAAGAATGCCAAACCAAGGAAGCAGTTCGAAGCGCAGAACGAGAAGGAGATATTCAAGCAAACTAGACAAGAATTCTTGAAGCCAAACATTGTGTCGAAATCAACCGCAAAACATAGTAAGGAATTACCAGAGTACGAGATGCCTCCATCGTTGGATCACACCAAAGAAACATAGCCCTTGGGACAAGTAAGTACAATTAAAGGCTTTTTTCAATCATGTGTAAAAATACTAAATGATCCATCCTCTGTCAAAGTATTACAAAATATGACAAAAAGATGTAGCATAGAGACAAAAGGAAAGTTAGAACAAAAAATAGTCAATCACCTACATACAAGAAGATGAACAAGTAGGGAGTTCAGGCTGAACGCCAACATTGGAGATTTCAACATGGGAGATATTATACTGGATTTAGGATCCAAAGTCAATGTATTACCCAAGAAGACATGGAAATGTATGGAAGATCCCACATTAGTATATTCATCGGTTCAGCTGAAACTAGAAAATCAACATAGATTTCTACCAATTGGAAGATTAAAAGGAGTGACAGTAGACTTGGATGGAGTGCAGACTAAATCTAACTTCGAACTAATAGAGATAGTGGATGACACAACACCTTATCCAACATTTCTCGGCTCGGATTGGGAATTTGATAACCAGGCCATAATCAACTTAAAGACGTGAAAAATGACCTTCGAGTCAGGAGAATACAGAGTCATTGCGCCATTAGACCCATTGGAAGAGGAAAGGTTCGTAGAGACTACTTGCTTGGACCTGGAGGAAAATAACCAGTTGTACAAAAAAACTGCGCGAGATGAGGATTACATAAACCCAACTGCAGATGGGATAATCAATTGGTGTAGCATCACCTCATGTGTGTCAAACTTAGATACGGGCTTAGAAAATTGGCAGCAGATGTTACATGAAGCTTCCACAAGAATATACGCAAGAATAGACCGCACAGTAAGATGGGTAGGTACAAAGATAAGGGAACCACCCAGCTTCCATGGGGTGAACGATATAGAAGAATTCTTGACACTGTATGAAGATGAAGTGCTAGAAAATCATAGACTCTTAGCCCTCGATATAGCACTCAAGGCGACACCTGTGAGATGGTGGGATGCGTACAAAGAAACAATCAAGGAATGATACCAATGTAAGCGGTTACTATGCATTAGGTTTGGCGCAGAACAAGGAAGAAACCAAAGAAAGAAATATGATGGGCAGGGGGAACCAACATGACACTTGGAGAGGTGTAGAATGTTTTGGAAAAATACACCACCAGAGGAATGGCCTCGCCATTTCATGCACACATTAGAAGGCATCCCAACGAATTGGTATACAAACCAAGAACTGCGTAGAGGAACTACGAGTTGGACAGTATTACAACATAACTTTACAGTCACTTTCTCATTTGAGCATGAGAACCCCAACATAAATGCAACACTTAAACAAATAAGAGGGGTGATATTTATTAAGGAACCAGAAGTTGAACTCGGATAGAAGAATAACAATAAAATAGATAGACAGTGAGAGAACTATTGTCATGCTACCATGTGTATGAAGAAGCATCATATGAAGATGACCCACGCGATATTGAGATTGAGGAATTTGAAGGTGACAAAGAAGTGGAAGGTCTGCCTCTTAAATCAAAAGTGATCATTGCGTCAATCAAGGTGAATAAATTCAACATCGGGACAATTGAGAATCCCAAAATGACCAGCATTGGAGACTATTGGGATGAGCAAACAATGGAAAGTATAACATAGTTAACACATCAACCTATTCCCAACAACGTTTACATAAATGAAAGGCATAGTGAGAGATCTAGGAAAAATGAAAATACTACTCAAAGCTGAGGCAAGACCAATCAGACAATGACCATACAAACTAAACCCGATATATAAGCAAAAAGTCAAAGATGAGATCGATAGGATGTTGGAGGCTAGAATCATAGAACTTGTAGAAGAATCTAAATGGATAAGCTCGATGGTAGTTCAGGAGAAGGTACAAGAGGGGATAAGAATATGCGTCGACTTGAGAAAGTTGAACAATGCATTCTTACATGACCCGTTCCCTACCCCATTCACAGATGAAGTCTTGGAGAATGTATGAGAACATGAAGCTTATTCATTCACCAACAGACTTTCAGGATACCATCAGATCAAGATAGCACCGAAAGACAGATACAAGACCACTTTTGCCATAGAATGGGTATCCTACCAGTATACAATCATGCCATTTGGACTAAAGAATGAACCAACAATATTTTCCATAGTAGTCATAGTTGCATTTAAAGAATTTATCCACCAGTTTCTAGAAGTATACCTGGACAATTGGACAGTCTATAGTCTATTGAAGGACCACGTCGAAGTCTTACGGATGATGTTAGAAAGATGCAGGCAGTGCCAGATATAATTAAATATCAAGAAGTGCATATTCAGAACACCTTTTGGGATACTATTGGGCCATATAGTATGCAAGAAAGGCTTGTTAGTAGATCCTGCCAAGATTGCAATAATTGTTAACCTGTCGCCACCAAAAACAATTTATCAATTGAGAGTGGCATTGGGATACACAGGATACTACAAGAAGTTTATAAAGGGGTATGTACAAATCACTGCGAAAAAGGAGAAATTGCTAAGAAAAGACAACAAGTTTCAATGGAATGAGGAATGTTAGCGCGGATTGGACACACTAAAATAGAATATGGTAATCGCACAAATACTCGTATTCCCCAATTGGGAAAATACATTCCACGTACATGTAGATGCATCAACCATAACACTTGGAGCTATTCTGGTGCAACCAAGAGCAGGAGAATTGGACCATCCTATAGCATTTGCTAGCAGAAAACTAATAGAATCGGAGCAGAACTACAACACCACAGAGAGGGAAGGCTTAGTTATGGTCTACGCGATTCAAAAATTTAGGCATTATTTATTGGGAAAACATTTCAAGATGTTCATGGATCATTCAGTGCTCAAATACCTCGTCAAGAAGCCAGTGTTGGGGGGGAGAATTTGCAGATGGTTATTGTTGTTCCAGGAGTTTGACTTCAAAGTGATAGTCAAGCCGGGAAATTTGAACGTAGGACCTGATCCTCTGTCGAGGATCATGAATGGGGAGGAACCTACAAATCTAGAGGAAAAATTTTCAGACGCACAATTATTTTCAGTTTATATAGCTGATGAATACTTCGTAGACATCATCCAATACTTGAGTACATGGACTACACCACAGGAATACAACACCATGCATAAGAAGAATATGGTAGTCAAGGTTGCAGATTACCAACTGATTAAAGGACACTTATACAAAATGAGTGCAGATAACATCTTGAGAAGATGTGTGGTCGAACATGAAAGACCTAGAATTTTATTAGAAGCCCATGAGGAAATAGCAGGAGGAAATTAAGAAAGAAAAGCTACGGTGCAGAAGGTATTGCGTGCAGGCCTATGGTGGATGACCATGCATAGAGACTCGAAGGACTAATGCCAGAAATGTGATGTATGTCAGAGGGTTGGTAAACCAAATAGATGGGATGGGATGCCCCTGCGACCACAAGTAAATTTGTAGGTATTTGAAAAATGGGAAATATATTTTGTGGGAACAATTAACCCACAAGCAAAAAGGTCAGGATTGAGGTACATGATCACTGTGACTGAATACCTGACAATATGGGCAGAAGCAACACTAGTAAAATATTGATGTGCAGAGACAACAACACACTTCTTGTTCGAGCAAGTGATCACTAGATTTGGTTTCCCGAGGATTTTGATGAGTGACAAAGGCACTCACTTCATTAACAATACTATTAAGGATATGACTGAGGAAATTGAAGTTCATCATCAAAAGAGTATACCATATCATCCTCAAGAAAATGGAACAGTGGAAGCCTTTAACAAAATCCTTGAAAATGCACTGACGAAGATCTGCAACATTAATAGGGATGATTGGGACTTGAAGATATCAGCGGTATTGTGGGAATACATGACTATGTGCAATAAATTGACAAGACAAACACCATTCAGATTAATGTATGGACAAGAAGTTGTGGTCTCATTAGAATATTTGGTACCTAGTTTGTGCATAGCAGCAATTACAAACATGAAAGAATGAGGCACAATGCAGGAAAGGTTAAATCAGTTGATGATCATGGAGGAAGACAAGATTCTAGCAGGGTTTCACCAAGAAGTCCAGAAAACAAGGGACAAATCTTGGCATGAAAGACATATCAGGAGAAATAATTTTAAGGAAGGAGACTTAGTCTTGATGTATGACAGTAAATCCCTTCAGCACCCAAGGAAACTCAGAATGCATTGGTTAGGACCATACAAAGTAAATACTGTCACAAATGGGGGAGTTTTACAATTGAAGGATTTAGGAGGAACAAAACTCAAAGGGATGATCAATGGGAGCCGACTGAAGTTGTACAGGGACAGTTGACCCCCTGGCACTTAAAAACAAAACAACAAAAAAAACACACACACACAGAGGAGATACTATGTCAAAAAGATGAACATTTAACAAAGGCATAGGGAGCCGAGAAGAGAATGAGCACACACACTCGGGAATTCCATCACGACGGAGGAAAATTCCAACGATCACTACAAGAGGGAAACAACGGGAAAGAAGGATACGACAAACAACCGCCAACGGACGACTATCAAACTTAAATAACAAAACTGACTGACGATACACTGCATTAATCGCGCCAACTAGTGACAACAAGGGAATTCAATAGCAAGTACGTGAGAAGTGTCGGTTCAATTAAAACACAAATGGGGTAACGTCTCCAAGAAGCTTCACAGAATTCCTATATAAGCTAGTACAGAGGACTGAGAAGGTTATTGTGCAATTGAGAAAAGCATAAGCCATAGAATATAAAGAGCCGAGAGCGAACGTTGTAGAATTTACAAAGGCCACTCTGTTCAGCGGACAACAAAATGAACACCATGACACCACCCCAAACAGGGAGAACCAAACCAAACTAGTCGATGNAAGGCACTCACTTCATTAACAATACTATTAAGGATATGACTGAGGAAATTGAAGTTCATCATCAAAAGAGTATACCATATCATCCTCAAGAAAATGGAACAGTGGAAGCCTTTAACAAAATCCTTGAAAATGCACTGACGAAGATCTGCAACATTAATAGGGATGATTGGGACTTGAAGATATCAGCGGTATTGTGGGAATACATGACTATGTGCAATAAATTGACAAGACAAACACCATTCAGATTAATGTATGGACAAGAAGTTGTGGTCTCATTAGAATATTTGGTACCTAGTTTGTGCATAGCAGCAATTACAAACATGAAAGAATGAGGCACAATGCAGGAAAGGTTAAATCAGTTGATGATCATGGAGGAAGACAAGATTCTAGCAGGGTTTCACCAAGAAGTCCAGAAAACAAGGGACAAATCTTGGCATGAAAGACATATCAGGAGAAATAATTTTAAGGAAGGAGACTTAGTCTTGATGTATGACAGTAAATCCCTTCAGCACCCAAGGAAACTCAGAATGCATTGGTTAGGACCATCCAAAGCAAAGAATGTCACAGATGGGGGAGTTGTACAATTGAAGGATTTAGGAGGAACAAAACTCAGAGGGATGATCAATGGGAGCCGACTGAAGTTGTACAGGGACAGTTGACCCCCTGGCACTTAAAAACAAAAAAACAAAAAAAACACACACACACACAGAGGAGATACTATGTCAAAAAGATGAACATTTAACAAAGGCATAGGGAGCCGAGAAGAGAATGAGCACACACACTCGGGAATGCCATCACGACGGAGGAAAATGCCAACGATCACTACAAGAGGGAAACAACAGGAAAGAAGGATACGACAAACAACCGCCAACGAACGACTATCAAACTTAAATAACAAAATTGACAGACGGGACACTGCATTAATCGATCCAACTATTGACAACAAGGGAATTCAATAGAAAGTACGTGAAAAGTGTCGGTTCAATTAAAACACAAATGGGGTAACGTCTCCAAGAAGCTTCACAGAATTCCTATATAAGCTAGTACAGAGGACTGGGAAGGTTATTGTGCAATTGAGAAAAGCATAAGCCATAGAATATAAATAGCTGAGAGCGAACGTTGTAGAATTTATAGAGGCCACTCTGTTCAGCGGACAACAAAATGAACACCATGACACCACCCCAAACAGGGAGAACCAAACCAAACTAGTCGATGACCCCGAAGCAATGCCAGATCCTCACCGCAAGCATAGGGAAGTGAACACCAACCACTTTGGCTTCTAGAATTCGTCAATGTGGAGGAAATCTCATCGCCTGATATGACACAAGGAAGTCCCACACCTATTGTGGAGGAAACCCAGTAGACAACACTAGTGGGCATGGGCATGGATGTACCAGAAGGGGGACAGCGACAATAGGCCGAGGACACGGACAATCATTTGCACTCCGGAAACCCTGAAGAACACCCGAGAGTTAATGGGATGGTCCCGAACCAGGAGGAAATGATCGTGCCATAAATATCACACACAACCACGCCAGAACAACCATAGGAGGGCACAGTGGAAAATGTCACCGACCGACCAGACGAGTATGCAGAAGAGAAAACAATGGAGGCTAGAACCTCGATTCAGCCACCATAGCGGAAGGGCATGTAGACGGTACCAAGGTCATGACGCAGACAAGCCACCACATCCATTGTCTTGCCACGCATTCTGTAAGGGGTATGTATAGAAGGAAATGTGTTAGGCCACGTGGAGAAATTGAGGTACTCATACCATGACGTGATGGACATGGACAAGTTCCCAGAGTTCGCCAAGAAAGTTTACCAACAGACTCTGGGTATAGGACCCTTTGGCGAACCAATTAATCAACCAGTCCAGTGGGCAACCGTACTGGCCAAAAATGGGATTTTAGGCCTATTGGACATCTCACACTTTGGGAGGGGGAAATATGAAAACAATTGCGTCAAGAAGATGATGGAAGTCACCCATGGATGATAACTGTGGCTGGAAAAAATCGTCTCAATAGACATAGAGCTTATTGCATACATCACAGGGCTACCATCACGGGGTGAGGATCCCACATAGTTCCTTGAGGACAAGATGAAGGAGAAATCATTGACCGAGTAAATGAAGAAGAAGTATGGTACCAAAAGGGGGTCGCGCAGAATCATAATCAAGCATATTAGTGATGTTGTGACAAGAATGGCCACAAAAATTATGGCATGCAAATTACTCAGGAAATATCACAAGGAGGAATTCACGACCAGGGTTTTTGCAGCTGCAGCACAATGTGCGGAGGTCACCACACTCAATTGGGCCCCTTATTTGCTGAATCTATTCCTGGACGACTGGAAGGACACGCAGGATCTAGGGACAAAATTTCACTATTCATGGCTAGTCATCCCGATAGCCTTGATCAAATGGAAGGAGCCTAAGTATTCATTATTTTCCACTAGACCCAATCCTTTCCATGGAGCGTGATACTTATCGTTGGGGTTCGGTTTGGACCCCAAGAACAGAAAGGCGAATGCATCCATATTTGAAGGATATCACAGCGACCTACAGGAGAGCATCACCAACACTTGGAGGGTGACACCAGAAGCAATCACACAGTATCAGGGCATAGCCAAATTCAAAGCCACTAGACATACAATGTGGATCCAAGCACAAAACGATCCCGAAAATCAATGGATACAATTGTGTTACTGCATCGAGGAATACATAGAGATGGCCATCAAAGATTGGGATGATGACTGGAGGATCCCAGTCTTGAATCAAGAAATTCCTACAGGAACGGAGGAGGAGGTAGGACATGGATAGACACTTGCCGAAGAGGTCACAGTGCCCAAGAAGTCGAGGATAGGTCAGAACAAGGCACAACAAAAAAAGGGGGGGCGTCCAAGAAAGGAGCCTAGATGGGGAAGAAGAAAAACACACATGCACCATAGGTATAGGAGAAACAAACTGAGATAGCACAGGGAACCACATCAAGTGCTACTCAGTAGGAGCAAGGCCAGACTAAGAGGCCAATCATCCAGACGGGGGGTGCGCACAAGAAGGAGAAGGCACACAGAACACCCCCAGAATACATGATCACTGAGGACGATGCGGACATGGTGTCCCAAATGGTCCAGGATAGCATAATCGAGGATTTTGATGATGCTCAGCACCAAAGGGACAGGATTGAGGAGGAGCTTCATATATCCGGCAGTTCCTCCAACAACTCATAGAAGCATAGGTGACCGACAATAGTGTAGGAATAGTCTCATCAACATCATAGATAGGAGGCGAAGCTAGATTAAGTGAGCAGGACAAGATCTAGACGAAAGCACAACCGAGCTCGACATTTCATGTGACACACAACATGTTGCACATGGACGAAATCATGGGGAAGACACCCCTAAAGGACTTGGCCCAAATACAGTTGGTATTGATGCGAATACCAACCAAGGCCTTGTATAAACTATAATTCATCGTCACAAAGGAGGTACAGTCACATGCACCCACAGACGCAACGAAATTGTAGTAGAAAAAGGAAAATTGGGATGACTTGGAATTGGTACTCGAGCAGGCTAAGCTCGAGACCAAAGATGAAAAATATCGTGCGGATAGGATGGAGCATCAATTGGCCGTAGCTTATGAGAAAATCCCAAACAACGTGCAGACGACCAAACTCATGGTGACACAGAAGATTGATCAGATTGTGCAGCCAATCGATAAATACAGACAGGAGATAGAGAAACTCTGGGAGAATATCATACCTACCACTCCACCAGAGGTGAAGGAGAAAAGGAAGCAAGAGGAAACAACACAGATAAAGGAGATAGAGCAAAAATTCCACGCGGCGATCCAATTGTTTGAGAAGGCAACACAACTTTGGACGAGGATGGAAGAGGATCAACAGATATAGCAGTGGGACCAGGAAGAAGAAAGGATAAGTGCAGCTATCCAAGACCTCAATCAGAGGTAGAAGATAATGTCGATCACGAAGCACAGGATATGAAGAAACTACAGGTTGAATTCATAGCTGCGCAGACACAGAAAAAGGAGCGCCGGGCTCAAATGGAACCACTCCAGGAGCGAGAAACAAAGGTCATTGCACAGGAAAAATAAGCAAAGAAGAACATGGAACAAACTCAGGTAGAGTGTGCGAGGATTGTCAATGAAGATATTGTAGTACAGGTATTGGACGCACTCAAGGAGAAGACTGTGGAAGCCCAAACGCAAGCGAAGGAGCTCACGGAGAATTTCCAAGAGATCGTAGAAAAAATCGATAAAGCACACAAGGATTAGGTGGCTCGGGATGAGCCATGTGTTAGTGTTGGGGGCATGTTGGATGAATACCAAGTCAGGAAGAAAGGCTATTTTTGGAAGAGAATCATGCAAAAGGAAAAAGAGAGCTAGAAGGAAAAGCAACACACACGCATGCATGGAAGACCTAACGACACTAGGGTTAGGGTTTTTGGGATGCATTGTAATGGATGGTGAGATGAAAATATAAGTAAGTAGTATTTAGAGGAGAGGAGAGATGAAGATAGATGTCGAGAGAGATACACAAATACTGATATACGTAGAGAGATGCAACAAAGGTCACATAGATAAAGAGAATTGTAAGGACTATATGAGTCATTAAGCTGGTGAGATAGAGAAGGCATGAGCAAATCGATCCCGAGGGTTAGATCACAGGCTAAGGAGCATGGTGCGATCCAGTAAACCTCGCATTGATCGAGGATCCTATGGGAAGGAAGAATAACTAAGATTGTAACCATGTGCGGCATGGATATTTCCAAACTATAAAATCCTTAGAGATAGATCTTTGTGGACGTAACCCAGGAGGGGGTGAACCACGATAACACTCTTTTATGTGACTAAATGAATGTGTCTTTACGTTTGATTAGTTGATGAATTTTGAATGAATGAAGTAACTAAGTAAATCTGATATTCCACATGCATGCATAGAATGAATGTTATACTATATGTTAAAAGAAATGAATAAAGGTTAAGGTGTAGATCTTGCTCAGTCTCAGGTTGCAAACACCTGAGTATTGCAGCCACCCATAGAGCTATCTCGGGTGAGACTACGCAGTACACTCTATGTACTGCATTGCCTTCTTGGTGACCAAAGGGGCCGATATTCTTTAAGGGATTTTGTTGGGAAGCTTCTTAGTTATGAACCGAGGTCAATTTGTAATGGTCAATAGAATCAGAATCCCTCAAGACCAATAAGAGTAGATAGAGAAAGGGAAAAAAAACAACACAAACAATACAGGAAATAAATCAATTCAATACAGTTACTTTAAATCTATCTTATCTCCAAACTTATGATGAGAGGGATCAAATCACCCCAACTAAAAATTTATTTTAAATTATTAAACTTGAGGAGATGTTTTCACTTCGAGGGATTTGACCCTTTCACTTATAAATCTAGAGCTAAGATGGATCTAAGTTGTTGATAAATTTTCAGATTTAACCCTTTCAATTAAAAATATAGAGCTAAGATGGATCTAATTTGTTGATAAATTTTCACCAATCTACACAAGTTAAACCACAAATCAACAATTTAGTCATGAAAATGCCAAAATTAGGTAAATTAGATGTATTGAATTCTCATCAATGAGCACACTTCAACCATCTTAGAAAAATATATAATTAATACTTTTTTAGAGTTGGGAAATTGTGATACAGTCACTCTAAAAAATGGAATACTGTGTAGCACCTAAATATAAATCTTGCCCTCACCTAAAATTTATATTTATATTAAAAGTTATAGCGTATATAAATCGCTAAGTATATCCATAATAGAAAATCATGTACAACTTTTTGATGATCTATTTCAGGTGCACTTGTCATAGTTACTTTCAAGTTTTGGCTCTTAATATGTCCTCCGTCCTCTGAGAGACATTTATCTAATCCTTCATGAATAAAAAAAATTGCAATAAATAACTCAATACCATGTGATGAATACTGAAAATAAAATGAGCATTAATGGAATACCCTTGTTTCCCCCAGTTTGTAAATATAACTATAATTGGCCAAGAGATTATGGCAGACTAAATATGTATAAATGTTTGATTTGATGAACCCTTGTATAAAAGATTCAATGTATGAATTTCTTTTATTGATAGAATTTGAATATGTGTTGCACAATTGCTAAAAGGGGGGAAGTTTTCCAAGATATACCATGGATTCTATGAGAGAGATAGTGAGGGGAAACCAATAATGGTTGAGATGACCCTCACCAGACCAATACCTATTGGGTGTAATTACTCAATAGTCCTTTGACCCAAAAGTGAATTACCAGTCAGGCTAGTAGTTGGAAGGCCATCCTCAAGAGTTAATGAGGAGATGGGATAGGGTACCCATCTATAAGGGATTCCAGACATGAACACGAATGGGGATTCAGAACCATGCAACCTTGCTAAGGAAGGAAATAAAGGAGGTAATTCGGGGACAGAGACAGATATGCGAGAAAGAAGAGTAGAGAAAACACTCTCCCGAGAAGAGCAGTGAGCATACTTGATTTGGGAGTTGAGATAAAAGTTGAGCAGTAAGATTGATCTGGCTGTAAGAATCCATTGGCAGGGTTTGGCTACAAGTGATAAATGATGTTGAAAAGTGACTGAGGAAGTACTCGTGCAGACCTCCTTTCTTGGAGCAGAGAAAAACCAGTTTCCAAGTTCATGTGGGAGAAGGAGAGTAACCTTCGTCCCTGATTGTTGTGGAGAAAAGAGAAAGAATCTCTCTCAGAGCATCATGGTCTAGCTCAGGGGTGGCCAATGGTGAATTCAATAGGAGTGGTTGTGCCTATGGTTGGGAGGAAACAGACACCCATTTCAGGAGTTTCTTCACATTTTCTAGTTCTGATAAGTATTCAGTCTTTTAGTATTTGAACAGTTATTAGAAAAACTCTGTGATTTCTGTAAATTGTTATATCTATAGGATCTTTTGATTTATCTCAGTTTTGCTGCTAGATAATAATGATATGTGAATCCACGGGAGAGAGGGGGTATGATCGAATGAAACGCCTAAGCCCTACCAACCCTATGAAGTTTACCTTAGCATGAATGTTAAGTCTGAACCCCGTGTGAGAAGGGTGTTTTTCCCTTAGACTATTCACCCATTTGATTGAGGGCTCATCCCATGTCCGTAACCTAATTGCTACTAAAGGATTAGTGCTTAGTCTCTAGAATCTCCAAAGTATCCATGTGACCGGGGTCTGGGAACCTTACGCTAGTCCAAAAGGGGATATTTCTTTCGGCTACGGGACTTTGGGACTTGTGACTCCACAATCCTCAAAAGTAGTCAAAGGCCAAAGTCATGAATCGATGAGGGCCATCGATCTGGGGGTCCGAGGTAGATCTCTCTTAGTCGTTAGATCTGATGTAGTAAGGGAAGTGTTAAGAGCTTTAGAGAATTTCTAATTCGGGCGAATAGGAGTAGTCTAGCGTCGAAACTGGACGGACACGTGTCCACAAATCCACGCTTATCTTGGAGCTCAAGTATTCGGTGATTTAGAAATGCATGAATTTTCCCCGGAGGTCGGCAAGCTAGAGTGAATCCTGGTCATAGATGATAGGTACACGTGGCAATAGATCCAACATGGTCCAGAAGGAAAGTCATAGAATACACGTTGAACTCTCGAATGTCGAAGTAACCAGGACTGTTGGATGAACAGGTACTTGGCAAGCAATCATGTGGTCCAAAGACTTAATACTCTAGAGGAATTTGGTCGAGGGTTTTCAAGACGTGAAAATCACCGAATTCGCGAACACCGAAGTAAATCTCGATTGTTGGTCGAATAGGACATGTGGTGCAAGATCCGAGAATCTGGAGACTTATCTCTTTGGGGAATTTGTGTCGAGAGGATTCAGTAACCGTCGAAGCCCGAAGCCACGAAGTAATGAGAATCATAGATCTATGGATCTACGTGGAATATTGTGGACCGTTAGATGGAAGGACAGAGTAGTATCCGTCTATGATGGCGTGGCTTGATGACATCATTTGATGTGACGTGGACCCGCATTATGCATGCCACGTGTCACCCAGTTTTGGATGATTCACATACCCATTGTGCCTGTTAGAGAAGGAAACGTGTCACCCCCTAAGGAGGACACATGTCGCCGCTTGAACCTTTCCAAATGTCAATTGTTGAATCGTGCTTGCTTGGCCAACAGGGCTGGTGACATATCCGGGACTCTGAAAGTCTAGACAATTTTGGGGGTTTTGGGGCATGTTATAATTAGGATCATCCATCATAAAATGTCGAACGTCGAACATCGAAGGGCCAAGGCCACGTGGAGAGATTTTGTGAGTTTGGTAGTTTAGGCGTAGTGTGGAAAAGCGGAACATTCAATGGAAATCGTCGATCGCCAAACATCGAACGTTCAACGACGGTCATTGATTGCCAAAGCATTGAGAAAGTAAGGATTTGACCGTTGATTGTCAATCACCGAACAATCGAAAAGAAGGGATGTTCAATGTAAAGCATCGATCATCGAATGGCTAGAGCCATGTGGCGATATTTCAGGACTTTATGGATTAGAGAAATGGTATGTTCAGTGTCGAACGTTGAATACTCCAACTAATAACGCATGGGTATCTTCGGGAGGCCATAACTTACAGACCCGAGCTCGTATTTTAGTACAATGGCGACCGATGGAAATATCATGACGAGTAGTAACCAACGAAGATCCATGATTTAGGATTTGACATATTTAGGATGAGCGAAAAATTGATGCCCCATCCATAGAAAGGGTACTTAGGGGTTGGGTGTGTTTCAATTAATAATCATTTAACATGATAAAAAACTTAAATACTCTAACATTGAATTAAGATCTATACTTATTGACTTAATTGGAAGACTCATTTCCATATTTATAATATTTTTTATGAATATAACAAAGAATAACAAGATTTACATAGGCTCTAAACAAAATTATCCCCCCAAATGACTGGTACAAAATAAGCTCCACGAGAGCCATGGAAATCCATTACATAGGCTCTAAATAAAGTTAGTGTACCCTAAATGGATAGTACAAAATAAGCTACAAAAGAACCATGAAAATCAGTTACATGGGCTCTAAAGAAAGTTAGTACCCTGAATGGATAATACAATATAAGCTCCACAAGAGTCATGGAAATAAGTGAATACTCTACGTGATTTTTTGATTGCCTAATTTACTTAATGGATTTACTAATATTCTTTTTTTCACAAAGACTTAAACATTTATCAACCCCAAAGCACGATATCAAAAACTTAAAAAGATAGATCTAGTACCAAATCAGGGTTTTACATAGTATATGAATTGATAAATTGAGTGTTAGATATTAATATACATCAAAACATTCTTAACCTCAAACTGTAACCTCAATACTCATTACATTATATAAAAACAAGAAAAAAAAGGATCAAGCATGGAACCTAATTTTCTATTTGTAGTGAGCATTTACAAAAGGAAAGATAACTAAAATATTGGACCTACTTTTGTTTCTCTCCATCGTACTTGCTAAAATCCACTATGCCCACTCAAATAGAGACATCCAATTCAAAGGGTTCCTCTTCTCCTAGTCCTCATCAACATATTCTGGACCTAAATTCAACCCTCGACCCTGAAGATGTTTTCTCGAGCAACGAAGATCCATCGACCCAGTAATATCTAGATGAAGTGCTTTTTTATTTTGATTCTAGGAGTGTTTTATAAGATATACTATGGGAAATCGTTTGTATTATATTCCCTGCCTAAGTTAGTAGTTGATATTCATGTAATCATAGTTAGTTATCGACCTATTTCATCATTTTTTGGAATGGCTGAATTTTCGATATGTATGCATTGTATCTACCAGTTCTCTCGCATATTTTATAAATAAAATTTCCCCAACAAATTTTCTAATTGATATGTCCCCTTCTACAAATCAATTATAATCCACCAAATTGACCCCTAAGCATATTAAACAATACTTATAAATACCATAATAAATATGAACTAAAACAGATATATACAATATCACTAAAACACATGTACAAAATACAAAAAATGAGATACTTTAAAGATACACGGATATTAATCAAAAGACATAAGAATAATAGGTTTAATGTAAAAAAAAATTAAAAATTACATTTTCTATATTAGATTACATATTTATGGGCTTGATCTACTAATATTTATTTGATGTCAATTTCTATACAAAAGAAGCAATGTGTTTTATAAAATTGACCTCATAGAT